>JAHQIW010003973.1:0-37506 GCA_019055375.1 Parelaphostrongylus tenuis | reverse complement strand
GATAAAGAAGTTGCCATTTGCAATCTGCTAACAATAAAGTTCAATACACTGCTCAATATCGTTTTGTTCGTTTACACAGTATGCTGATTAAGTGTTGTTGGAAATTTGATTGCTGCTACTATAAAATATGTAATAAATCAAGCTAGAATACTACACCGCCCGATGCGTTTCTTGCTATCCACTTTCAAGAATACTGTTTAAGCAGTAGCTATGTATCACAGCTAACCTGAACATGAACTGATGTTGGATCACCTTTTTTTCTCCATCTAACTATCTGAAAGTGATGATTTGATGTGGCTGTAGTTAAATCAACTAAATTAGTTCAATAAAACGTTATTAAGAGTGATGCCATTATAAGTTGGTTATGTTTATGAGGCAGGGTAAATGTAGACGTCATTTTGAGGCCTAGTTTAGTTCAATAATACTGTTTTTTGAAACAATGACGTCGCCTTCTGAATAAATCAGACATTTTCCGCAGACATTGAAAAAGCGTCACTTCAACCAACCGCAGCTGATACATCACGTTCGCCGTCCACCGGGACGTTTAGCAATGTTGGTGCTGTTGTCGAGTGCCGAGTTTCCTAAGTTTGTGTGTTTGCAATAAGATTTGGCAAGAATGCCAGCTTCTATCTCCAAGTCGCAGCTATAGTTCTATAAAATAAATGTAAAAACCAATTTCATGAGTAGGATTAAAATTATTTAATATGAAAATCCTCACCACCATCGGTGGCGCTTCAGGCTTTTGATTCTTTCTGAAAACCAAATTTTGCTAAAGAACGTTGATGTGGTAATAGTGAATGTTTTGCAAGTAATATAAACCAGCATGTTTTTGTTATTCTTTTGAAAGAACAAGAAAACGACCAGAACAGACCTTAAACGATTGTGCTGGAATTGAACAATACCTCTCTGTCTCGAACTCATCGATGTCATCGAATCCCCATCACAGTCCACTGTTTCTACGATATAAAAGACATGAATTCTTATTAAACATGCGGGCATGGAAGTTTGCGACTGGAAATCTTTTGCGAGAAGGTTAAAAATAAAAGGAGCACTAACCTATGGGTTCTGCGAAAGAGATAAATTGGAATCCCTGAAATGATATAATAAATATCTTGGAATTTATTCCAAAAACCATAGCTTCCTTAGATATCACCTTCCTCGGAAAGCATAGGAAAGGAAGACGATATCTACCAAAGCTTCGGGAAATCAAATAGATTTTAGTTTAACAATTCTCGTATTAACAATTGACTTAGCAGAAAGAACTGTGATTCACTAAACATCGCCGAGGTTAATGGAGTTTCGGTCATGAAAGTTCTTCTACGCCTTTGTCAAAATACTGCCGTCGTTTTGCCGGTTTTCAACGAGAGACGAATACATTTTCACTAAGAATTTTGTAATCTAAGAGCTTACTTTATCCTCAGGTTATACGCAATTATTGCAAAATATAGCATTTCTAAAGTTGTTGCAAAAAAAAACATTTTTTATGAAACCGGAAGCATGATCAAATTCGAACCTTCACAATTTCCACGCTAGTGTGATAGCATAAGAACCAATGGTGCAAAAATGGACACCAGTATGATGGCCTGGTCGTTATCACACCGTTCAAGCGCATTGTTGGTTGAATTATGAGTTTCGACAAGAAAAAGATATCAGAATCTCGCTTGGACCGTGGGTAAACTACATTTTATCATGGTACAATAAGTCTTTCACATTGCGAGCAAAAGCCAAAAACTTGAATGATCTTCTGCTCAGTCAATAATTTCTGGTGCTTGCTGATAACTAACTTATTAGCTTTAGCCGAAAATAATGTGTATTGTTGCGAATGTAATAGAAAACTAAACGTACCTCAACAAGAAAAAGAAGAGCAATGAAAGTGCTCAAGATGTGATTCTCCATTCGAAACGTGCAGTTCTTATCCAACTGAAAACGTTTTGTCACAATGAGTGGGCCACTGAAATTGAAGTGGATAGTTATGCAGATCATAAGGAGGCATAGTATCAGTTCTCAGAATTCCCCCTCAACATTCGTTTGCATTCACGTAAGGGCAATTTGAATCGGCCATGTCCAAGATCTCAAAAAGAGTAGGCTTACGAGACATCCATCCTTACGGGTCATTTTTGGATTATTGCTATTCATCAGAAAGCTTCAAAAGTCTTTTGTGCAAAGATTCCAAGCCCTACAAATTTATAGTTTTCCTGTGCTCCGTGACGAGCTCGTGATATTGGACCCTACTAATGCCGTGTTCCTGTAACTTCTCGATCAGCACTAAAATATGAAAATGGAGAAAACTTATCTTGATTAGCTGACGCGAGGTTGGTAAAGTAGTTGTAGAAATTCGGCTGACGTTTCGGCGACACGCCTTCTTCAGAGCCTGGGCGTATGTAGTGTTAGTCTATTTGAATGATACGAATGGTCTTATTTATATGCTGCCTAGGTCAGGTTAGAAGATAAAACGAAGAAAGGGCGCGAGATCTCGTGTGACGCAAGACTCTTGAGGCATTTTGGATAAACGCCAAAAACCCCGAAATGAACCGAAAGGAAGAATGTGTCACCATCACACGAGATCTCGCGCCCTTCCTTCGTTTTATCTTCTAACCTGACCTAGGCAGCATATAAATAAGACCATCCGTATCATTCAAATAGACTAACACTACATACGCCCAGGCTCTGAAGAAGGCGTGTCGCCGAAACGTCAGCCGAATTTCTACAAATACTTACCAGCCTCGCGTCAGCTAATCAAGATAAGTTTTCTCCATTTTCATATATCAATTGATTATGCCGAGGTTTATAGAAAGTCGAACTTTTGAACTCTCACATAAGATCTGATGACGAGTGTGTAAAATGAATGAAATAATCAAGGATTTTGATTGTTTCAATAAGGTAAGACGTATCAGCAGCTGAGATGTGACTATTAATTTACTAGTTTTTACCACTGGGCGGCAAGCAGGAAACCTGGTGAGATCGTGAAAGTCTTGACATCTACTCGCAAAATACCATTGTTTGAATTTCACTACCCAAAAAAATTCAAGCAAGCCAACTGTTGTTCGCAGTCTATTTTCAGATATTGAAAACACATCAGAACAGACAGGATTAACACACAGCTGTTTCTAAAATGAAAATTTGGTGTAATGTTTGCTGATGAAATTTCCTCAAGAAATTTCGTAATTTGCAGATTATAGTTGCTTATCTATAAAAGGTTCAACTAACGAGTCAATGTCTGTGGATGCTTCTCGATAGCTCACCATCTTCAGGCAATGTGTTTAGTCATCGAACTTTAAACATCACCAAGTTTTGAATTAATCGGGAAACGATTTTGCAAATGAGCACTTATGAAGAGCGCTTTATGGGTTTGATTCCTTTTACACCAATTGCTTCTAATCGAATCAGGCTATCGATTGAATATATGCGCCGTGGTAGAGGAATACTGGCAATCCACACAGTTGGCAGAGAAAATTCAAATCTTCCATTTGCTCAGCCTAATTTGGAAATATACTCAAATCGTCCCAAATATGTAAGTAGCTTTTTCATTACGAGCTTAATAAAGTGTGTCTCAGTTATATCAGCTTTAGTAAAATTCGTTTCTTTGAACAACGCCTTTCCAGAAACTTCCTCTCGGACTGTGCCGGAGAACCACCATTTTGTTGTAGGATTGTGGTCGCTTATCGCATGATTAGACCTTTCGGAGACCCGTTGATCGACGATTTTCTCTACATGTTAATCTCTATGAGAACAACCTGGTACGGACAGGAGTCATACGCGACGATCTCCGTTTTATTTCTTCCTCCCATTTGAAAATTTTCTTTCCCCACTCAATGTCGCTGAGATCCCTAACTTGGTTTGAGATCTTCAACAACGAATGTGCGACACGCTTCCCAATCCGCATGGCTTCTTCCAACCTGTTATAAGCTTGTTCAGCTTCAGTGCTTTTGATTACTTCTCACCGGCAATACAAGATGATGAGTGGTAGATAGTGATAGTGACTTTTTTCAAAAGGATTTTGGGACGATAATGGCCGGAAAAACATTTCCGTCAACTGGGATCACAATCCAAATTTCACTCCTTCCGGGAGTGCATGCTGAACTGTTGCACCACCGGCGCTGTTTTGCACAACACTCATTCTACACCACAAAGCCTTATGTGTCAACAGCCAACCGTCTACGGTCTGGCGGAGTGGGTTTGAATCGCGCTGACGTAAACGTTGTTGCACAGAACTCTACACTATAGGCTGTTGACAGATAACGCGTTCTAGTGTAGAAACAGTGCTGCGCAAATCTAGCGTCGGTGGTGCAACGGTTAGCATACGCTCCCGGAAAAAGTGAGATCTGACTTCGAATCCCGGGTAAGACAGACGCTTTTGCACAACACTCTACACTATTGGGTATATTGTACCATTATAACACCGAAATGATGGTCAAATGAAACCACTTCTGATTCTTAAAAATTATATTGGATGTTTAAATTATGGAATAGAAATTTCTAGCATGTTAAATGAATTTTCGCAATGTTTTAATGCTTCATGCATCACCTGCATCACCTGTGGTCCCGATGATCGTCGAGTGACTCGAGCGGGTACCAGCAACACTTCCATTTTTCCCTATCGCGTGCAAGAGTAGCCCAGTGGGTACTCCTCGCTCTAGGGATTCGCTGAACATCATATCCTTCTTTTAGTCTTTTCGTGAAGTATTCGGACCATCAGCTCGGTACTCTTCCTGTAGAGCGCTTGATCTCCCGAGGAATCCATTCGGTAACGGCTCTCGTCCATCGTTCGTCGTTGAAGCGCATCACGTGTCCGGCAGACCTTATTTTCGGTATCCTGGCGTGTAGAACGGCATCTCCGAATTTGATCGTTGACGTATGTCGTAACTTCGGATCCTTTCTCTCATTTGCGAGGTACGGGATACTCTCCTCTCGACTGCGCGTTTAATAACGCCAAGTGACCTTTCATTCTGCTTACGTAGCGACCAGGTTTCTGCTGCATGTGTTAAGGCAGGGATAATCGTCGAGTTGAAAAGGTGAGCACGGAGTCGGATATTCTTAGTCCTTCTCACTACATCTTCAATGCCCTTAAACGTTCTTTAAACCACTCTTTTTCTCTTGCTCAGACTCTGGAGCTAGGTCGTTCATCGTGTTGATTTCACGACCTAAATAGACGTAACTGGAGCATTCGGAACTGTCGTTCCGTTGATCGTGAACGGGGCATTCAAAACCCATCCGTTCCTCATGAATATCGTTTTCGTTAGATTTAGCTGAAGACCTATCTCTTCACTGGCGTTATCGAAATCGGTCAACATTTGTTCCGCTTTGCTGATGTTTGGTGTTATGAGGACAATATCGTCAGCAAAGCGAAGATGGATTATCCATCGACCTCCAGTTTTCACTCCCATACCCACCCATTCTAATGCGTTTGATCTCATTGAGCAATTCTTCATTGGAACAGCGCTTTTTAACTACAACTAAAATAGTATTATTACAAAGTACGGGGTTCACTGTGCGCAAATGTTTTGTGATGCAACTATCAGGACGCGTGGTACTGAGTGTATAGTGTGCTTCCTTAATACTCTCTTGCAGTGACGTGTGAACACCTTAGCTTGGTTGCTTACGAGTTTCAAGGAGTGTTGGCTCAGCCAGCATTCTATGATATATGTACAGAACACGAAATTCTCAAATAAATAATGAAACAGTGCGGTTATATGTAGGACGATGGATACGAGAAGACTCATTATGTGCATGAAATACAAGAATTTTTTCATCAGATGTGATGGTAACTTATGTGAAATGAATTTCATAAACAATAAAATAAGTAAATAATGTCGTGGCCAGGTGAGGGTAAAACGTGTGCAGTCATTGAAATGTAACTATTGATCTGTCGCTATATAACTGGACGATGCGCAACAAGTCGGTAAGTCCGTGTTGAGATTTTACCATAACTATTGAGCTTGATCGCAGGGTATTTGTAAATCACTATTATTGTAATTTACTATGAACGTTTCAACACTGTTTGTCTCCTTCAGAGCCGATAACTTCAGTCATTATTAGGTGATAAACTTAGCAGGGGCATTTGTTACTGTTTTTTGGCAATTTGATGCTCCACTCATGCTCAACGAAACGAAAATATCCGAAGGCTCCAGTTACGTCTGTCTAGGTCGTGAAATCAACATGATGAACGGACCTGGCTACAGAGTTGAGCAGGAGGAAACGAGCGGCTTGGGAAACGTTTAAAAGCGTCGAAGATGTAGTGAAGAGGAAAAAGAACATCCGACTTCATGCACACCTTCTCGATTCGACGATTATCCCTGTCTTAATGTATGCGGCAGAACCTGGTCGCTACGTAAGCAGGATGAAAGATCACTTGGAGTTATCGATCGTGGCGATCGAAAGGTCGATGCTAGGAGTATCCCGTATTTCGCAAATGAGAGAAAGGATCCGAAGTTCCGACCTACGTCAACGATCGAAGATCAGAGACGCCGTTCTGCACGCCAGGGTATCGAAATAAGATGGGCCGGACACGTGATGCACTTGAACGACAACCGATGGACGACAGCCGTTACCGACTGAATTCCTCGGGACATCAAGCGCTTTACAAAAAGACCACCGATCCGTTGGTCCGATTTCTTCAAGAAAAATACAGAGAAAAATTTGATGCTCAGCAGTCTTTAGAACGAGGAGGGCCCACTGGGCTACTCTTGCACGCGATAGGGAAAAGCGGAAGTGTTGCTGGTACCAGCTCGACTCACTCGACGATCAACGGGAGGACAAGTGATACAGATGAAAATTAGCAGGAAACATTAATGGATGAAATTTGTTTGATTAAATATGTGAGTAGATATCGATTTCAAATCATAGACATCAGATTTAATGCATACTAATGCGAACGTGTCAAACACATCTGAGAGTACGGGAACAAAAGCGAGAGGTGTAACGAAGGCATTTGTCGTTGTTGAATGATTTCCCATTTGGACCATGCTCTTTTATACGAGCAAAAATCGTAGTTTTTGTGTGGGGTGAGCTTTGTTGTGCCCATCGATCATCTGCCCTTTCAGTTGATGGTGTGATTGGGAAAATCCAATTTCCGTGTTCGCTCTCTTTAATCCGTGTCACGCCACCATTTTTTTCTAATAATGGAAATATTGGCAATTTTATAGCACTTTAACACCGGGGTGGTAATGCTCTCAGCTGACGTGTGCTTGCCTTCTGTTTAATACATTGCCGACCACAAGGTGTTACAATGAACTTTATTTGACAGCTGACGTTTCTGCAGTTCGCCTTCAGAGCCTGGAAAGGTCAAATTGCCCGCACTCCAATAAGCCAAACACCTCCAATACTTCCTTAGAAAAAATCACCAACCTAGATTTTAATCGCATCAAGCACAAAATCAACTCTCAACATACCCACCGCTTTTTATACGTGTTCCACCAAGTGATTCAAGTGGAGACCACCGGAAGGAGATCACATAGGCTCGTAATGCACCTTACCCATCAAAATAACAGCCTTACGTACTGACTCAAACCACGTGTGATAACGAGGCATTCCTCCCTGCGGTTCATAGTTGGATTGGTAGTGTTAATCCAAAGTGCTTCAAAAAGTTTTCGCGCTAATTTTTTTGTTCCTGCGCATTGATGGTGACTTCGATTTCAAAATCAGCCCCATCGTGTTTTTGTGCTCTATGCGTCCCTAGCGGGGTTTTAAGTCTATTGAGACACTTGTCAGCTTCCGGTGGTCTCCACTTGAATCATTTGGTGGAACACATATAAAAAGCGATGAGAATGTTGAGAGTTGATTTTGTGCTTCATGCGATTGAAATCTAGGTCTGGTGATTTTTTTCTAAGGAGTATTGGAGGTATTTGGCTTATTAGATTGCGGACAATTTGACCTTTCCAGGCTCTGAAGAAGGCGAACTGCCAAAACGTTAGCTGTAAAATAAAGTCTATTGTAACACCTCGTGTTTGGCTTAAAGAAGAATATAAGGAATTGTATTGAAGCATGCCGAGGTCAATAGACAGTCGGTCTTGGGACTTGTTAGAAGAAGTACATTGCCGACTTTTTGCAAAACAGCTTCATGTGAACGTGAAATCGAGAAGTTCTCGCTGAAAGCTAGATTGAAGATGATATGAAAGATAAGAAACTTCAATGGCGTGTTTCGTAGTCATTGTATTTCAACCATATATTTCAATGTCAAGGGGGTTGGTTGGTGGCCGAGTAACGCTCGGAGCGTGGTCGATCCTCTTATACTATAGACAATCCACCATTGGCGCCATACGGAACGCCTCATTGTGGCTATTCTTAGGACTTCAAATAGATATTTTAACCGAATTTACTCTAAAATCGGCATAGCCACAATCACATATTGATTCTTTATAAAGGCTTTGAGACGGGGTGTTGACAAAATTCTCTTTTCGGCTAACTTTTGAAAGCGTTTCGTTCTCTTCAGAGGCGATCATTCGCGTTGATCGTTCACTGTCATTCATTACATTCACTTTGTCTGGCTCAAGTTGAGTATTCTGCAGACGAGCATTGTCCAGGAAGAGCAATACTCAGCAAGTTCTTCATATGCATGACGAATCGCATAGTAATGAGCTACTTAACTTAACAAGTAGAAGGCGAAGATCTACAACGGGGACGAATGACGGTGAACGAACAACGCGATTGATCGCCTTCAAAGAGGATTTGAACGCGAAACGCGTCGAAATGTTAGCCGGAAAATTTGTTATTGACAACCTGCGCTGCAGGCTATATCGCGAGAGATATACTGTAAGCAGATGTGCATAACAATTATTCTATGACGTCATGAGGAAAACAAATTTCCGATCAAGAGATGAGCTAGAAGTGATGGGACTCGAACAATGAAAAAAAATCACTGTGATACGGATCACTGACAACGTAATGTCATTTCCATGTCAACATGGAAATTGCCTACTGGCGCAATTAGGTTGATATACTGATAGTTACCAACTAAAGAGTTTAAAAGTAAAAAGGATTGGAGATATTACTGATTTAAAAGCAATGCATTTGGCTACTCTTGCTTAGAGGAGGAAGAGCACATCGAATCGCTTGTGAAATGTTAAATCAGTCACAATGCGTTTTAGATGGGTTTAGAAGTGTCGTTTTCTAGATATAGTTTGATCCCAGCAGAACACTGGACTAAGATGTATTCGCGATAAGAAAAATGTTCGATTCAAGGCAATTAGGATCGAGACAGCTTCCGTACTGATAGATATTTGCCAATATTGAAGATGAAATTGTTCTATTTTCTTGAAAGTCAAATATTTTTTATTTAAGGCATTTCATTTCTTCGTTTTCCCGAAAAAAAATCATGTTTTTGCTGATGTTTTGGTGAAACGAGTCATTTTGACAATTTTATGTTTTCCAGTGCATAATTGACTAGAAAAAATTCAGTCAAATGGCTCTCCTGCATTATTATAATTGCTTTGTCCCTACTGTAATCTGAATATAAGTGCTGACTTAATTTTGATAAGTTCTCGATTAGAAGCGTGCGCAATGGTTAATTTAGGTTTATGTGGGCCACTCCAACATTCGTCCTCAGGAATTATGCGAGTTCAACATATCTTCCGTTTTGTTTCCTCACAAAAGTCGTCCAAGTTTAACCTTTGTGAGCTTCATGTCGTGTCCTCAAGACTGTTGAACAACGATTATTGCAGATGATCTGAGCTAATTACAAACGTGTCCTTCTCTCTCTCTCTCTCTCGCGCATTTTTTTGAAAGACGCGCATTATTTCAAGATTCGTTTCTTCATGATACATACATGCTAAGACTATTCTCAGCTTAACATGGCTTTTCTTTATTCCGACTTCAAAGTATCTTCTTAGCTTGAAAAGGGCAATTCTAATAAATCGCTTGTGATTACAAGATACTCTTTCGCTTTTGAACTGTTGATTTACGCAGAAATTTTTAAGAATCCGGCAAGCAGATAATTTAGCTCTAAGTACGAAGATAGTCATTTTTGCATTATTATCTATTTTCTTATTTACATCAGTTATCCATTTGAAATCTAATGCGCGAAATTGTGGATTTCTCAGCAGTGTGAACTTCAGGCATTCCGCTTTGGTAGGCCGTAACCCGGACATAAGCGATTGCAAAACTAGTGTAGTGCTCATTATGAATTTCGCTCCTGTATTTCCCGTTTTGTTTCAAATTTAACTGTAACCAATTTGCAGTTCATTCCTGAGTAGCTTGTGGAAGCCTAATACCCGTGTTTCGGCTTTAACAACCTCGTGAATTCAAAAGACCACATGACATGTTGACTAGAAAATAATTATCACATATACTGAAACTTGATCGCAGTCTCAAGAAAACACTTGAAATGAACGGTGTCATTCTTGAGTCTTTGAGGTTTATTCGCAGCATGCAAAGAACTTTAGACGACAATGTCTTTGATATCTATTCTAGAATTCTGAAAATCCTTCAAAATCATCTCCATTGTGTTTTGTTAAACAACATGTACTTGAAAAGTTATTAATATTAACTGAAACATAAAACAAGTGCAGCATTTGGAGGCGATGAGTTTTGAGTCTTTGAAGATCTCTCTTCTCGGGAGGGGAATATCAGCTGCTAATAAACGGTCCTTTGGGTTCCACTGATCATCAGTGATATTTTGTGCCACATTATCAATACCGCACTCTGTTTTGAAGTCGAGTCATCGAATCGATCAACACTCAATACTTGCTGTGAAGCAGGTGAATATGTACCCATTCTGGAAAGAACCCGTTACCGGTGCGGTATTGGATAAAAACGGATTATCCGCAATGGGTTGATTCTACATTATGAAAAGGTAATGAATAATGCTTTCGTCGTTGACTGATCCGTGAGAAGAGGCACGATACATTCATTTTCATTTAGCACCGTTTGAGATGACTGAAAAATATCCGGCCTCCACAATAACTCGCAGTAGCCTTCATAGGTATCAAATCAGTGCTTCTACCCTCTCAGACAAATTTCGTATCAATTCGTCCACCCCGGTGGGATGAAGGCTCGTGAGGCTCGATGTGGAATCAATTCATCGACAAACGACAATTGGTCGACTCATTTATGTGTCTCACAGTACCTCTCACTACTGCACCACATTTTATAGAAGTTGCTCGGCCAAACAACTGCTATTTCATTTTTCCTATAAACCGTGTATCATTATTTGGCTAATGATATTTATAGATAATCAATGAAGTCAGACATTCAGTCATGACGACGGTTAGTGGCTTCGGCTGGCGGATGGACAATTAATTGGGTTGCAGCTGGCATTCAAGCGAATTCCACACAAGGAACGGAAGAAAAACGTGAAGACAGCGGTCGAGGGTCACGCCCCCAATGGCACTTTGTTCGCCGTTCGATTTCGGTGCTTGCTCGCTTTCTTCATCATTTTCTTGTTCTTCGTTATAATTATAAATCTCATCCTCAAATTCCGCGTGGCAGGAGAAGTAAGCCGATTCAAAGAGCAGTACTCTGTTGCAAAGTACACAGGCAACTACTCAACTACCACTGTGACTAAATTACATCAGCTCATTTTATAGATCCTAATAGGTAGAAATATTATGGTTGCAACGCTATATGGGTCCTTAGACAAGCAGTATAGTTGAATATGAAGATCAGTGTCGCTTTTTTTCATTGTTTAAGGTAGGTTGTAAGGATTACGTGAGTTTGATCTAAATTTTCCCATGTACTTGTGTTACATGTTATGCGGATACGCAGTGTCGTTGGTGAACATGAATCTGTATGAATCCATAATTCTTCTAACACTGGAATTCAAACAACGATCTTTCTTCAAGGTTCCTTTAGGAGAATTGAGTGATAAACAAAAATAATACGCGCCCCCATTATGGGTGAAAGGCAGGTTCAACTCCCGTCAGAGGCCAAAGTTTTTGCTTGCCAAATAACTCTTTTGGGTATATTCGGAACCATATAACACTAAGAAAAATATGTAAAAGTCTGTAAGGTCGAAACACGTGTCTTGGGCTGTACAAGAGCCCTTACCAGACCACATGTCATGTTGGCTCAAATAATGGTGAAAAGATATACAGTTAAAAGCATAGGAAATCTCAGTAGATGGGAGACCTTCCCGTTATAAAACATTGTGACCAATTTTTTTTTGGAAAAATACTACAAAGACGCTGAATTTTTTTGAAAAGTTGAATCGAGCCATCAGGCGTGTGAGACTACAGGTCTCATTTTTCTGAATTGTAGCAAGAAGAATATCGATAAAGCAACAGTTAAATTGGAAACATTCCCAATACCAATCGATATTCGCCATAACGGTTAATGATTTCGTTTTGTTTTTCGAAAATATCAATTGAGGATCGTGTTTGACATTTCATGTCCATTTCTTTTTTCGTAGCAGAGTTATGTTGATTTGGTGTTTTGTCAAAAGTATGCGTTATAACAATTGAGTTTTCTGCCGCATACGTTACAAAAATTACTTTATGTAAAGAAAACTTTTTGTACTGCTGTTCTTTCATTGCTCATTCTGTTAGCTAAAGTACACTCACTGACTTGATCTTGTCAAAATCTCTATATTGGCTATGTGAAAGGTTGATAGCGATCTAATGATAAATGCTTACACGATCCGTACTCAAGAATCGTGCGTTTCCCATTATAGCACAATTTTTGGATTTGTTCTTACACTTTGAATCTTCATGCTCCTTTTGTATGCCACCTTTTAATCCACTGTTTTTGAAACATCGGTTTAAACTTTTGACATATACATTTTTCAAAAATGTTTGTAGTCTTTTTTGTACCACTCGCAAAGGATTGACTGTAGGTAGGTTGGCAGCCATGATTTCGCGTGAAGAAAGCATGCCAATTCCACGCCCCATCTCCATGCTAGGGGCGAGTGGCTCTGATGATGGCGATGTCTCCGAAACGGTCCTTAAGCCGCCAACGAAATGCAAGATAATACCTCGAAAGGAGTGAAAACATTGTTGGAGACTATGCATATCAAAGTTTTGTATGCCACCCCATTTTTTGTGCACACGTATAAACCTTTTATGTGAACTAAGCGCTTCGTTTGCTACTAACAAATATACTAATGTACGGATTCGGCGATTGTGATCGTTTTTCAATTATTTTGAGTTGTCGAATTTCATGTGGCTTGCTGAAAGACATTGATAACAATGTCTTTGTTTCATGGAAACGGCTGTTATTCAAACCTCGCAATAAACATTCAATATAATTTTAAAAGAAAGTTT
Organism: Parelaphostrongylus tenuis; assembly: GCA_019055375.1. NCBI lineage: Eukaryota > Metazoa > Nematoda > Chromadorea > Rhabditida > Metastrongylidae > Parelaphostrongylus > Parelaphostrongylus tenuis. Next base: position 24,316 of record JAHQIW010003973.1, on the reverse strand, counting down.
GAAGCCTCACCCGAGCTTGGTACGTCAGAGGCAGAGAATTTGTAACTACCAGCCGCAGCCCGTCGACTTAAAAGTGGTGACAGCACAGTGTCATTGTACACTGTGCTGTCACCACATGTGCCTTCCTCCTTGTTACAATGCAGGGCTTAATGGGGACGTGGGCCAGTGGCGAGGAGGAGAAAATTGGAACGTAGGAAACGCATATTTGTTGAAGCAGACTCCTGACTGGCTCCCATGTATTTGCCAGCCGCTTGATTAGCAGGCTTTTGGCCGACTTGACTCGTAGAAATAGTGCTTTGTCAACTCAGCGCTGCAGAAGCAGAGAGCTCATCCCCTAAATTTGCGTGCGTTTCTGGAAAGCACCACGTTCGGTTTTGGTCCGCCTTTAGTTTCTCTATCCATCACCTGAGAATGCGCCACTCTTCGCGTCTAATCGGGAGCTATCCCTCAAAGAGGGAGATCCGTGGATGAAGTAGATTATAAATCAAAAATTTTACATTTTTACAAAATAATCTCTACTCCGTCACTTTGAGGTTATTTGCTATAACAGAACCTTCGTTGAGGAAAAAACTTCTCAACACTCGCGGAAAATTCGAAATTTTTTATTTATTTCTTACAATATCGGTCTATGTGAAATAATAGGGATTATCTCAGGAATATTCTCATAAGGAACTCCCACGGCAACGCTAGTTATTGTGCATTGAGATTTGATTGACTCTACAGATCTCAAATGCTGGCGACGGAAAAATTTGAGGGCATGATGTGCCTTTGGTGAAAATTTTAAAGGCATCTTGCTTTATGGATTTGTTCCGAGTCGCGCCATCAATGCCAAGTTCTAATGCGAAGCAGCTGACAGAGTCTACGATGAGTTGAAGGAAAATTGCCCGACATTGATTTGTCGCCAACTCTCACATTACAAAAGACCAAGAAACAGTTTGGTGAATTGGAAGCAGTCGAGGCCTTGCCGCACCCAGCCTACCGTTCAGATGCCGCGCCGTCTTTTCCGCTCAATGGAATATTTCCCGCGTAGACGCAGTTTCACGACATTTGACAAGTTGAAAATTCATGTCAGGAATTTTATTCAAAGCTCAAGGAATGATGCTTTTCGAGCCTTCAGAACATTGCTTTTCCGTCCCAACTTTGGCAGAAATGTTTACCAAAAGAAAATGCTTGCTTCAATTAGAATAAGAAAACATCGATAGATTTTCAAAGATTACTAGTAAACTGATTAGGCATCAGGATACTTAGAATACATCTGTCCTAAACTCCTCAGATGACTTATTACTTCTTGAAGGCCTCTATGTAATGTCAATCTATGTAATGAATAGATGACTGGATTTAATTCATTCTGTTAACGTTACACACAATGTTGCACTTTGAGATAGATTGGTGATTTCTCCCCATGTTCACGAAAGTTTCCTCGCACAAATCATTTGTTGCTTTCCTGCTTCTCTTTCCTTGTAAAACGATCACATGAGTTTGATGTGGCCGGAAGGCTCAAGAAGGGAGCATGGGTCGGCATTTGAACAACCTGTTCTGGTGCTATAAATGCAAAGTAGAAGCAGTTTATATGGTCTTCCGTCGGCGTGTTCGTTTTGTACATTTTCAATGACATCCCAATGATCCTAAAGTTTAATCGCCTTCCTCTGGTCGTCTTATCGTCTAACGTCATGGACGCGAATACAAGACATTATGTGGGATGTGGAGTCCAATTTGCGCTGTATTAGCTTTTCTTGCTTCTACAAGTTTTGATGTACGAGAGTCTTTCTTAGGCCGTCACACACTAGGCAGTTGACACCTGTTGTGGATGAAGGAAAAATTTTTCACCTGAAATTAGCTGATATCAAAATGGTATATATATATAGTATATTATATACTATATATATATATATATATATATATGAGTTTATTTCCCAAAGACCAGTTATGGATATACCTTGGCACAGTTGGAATAGTCTCAGTAGTTTTATCTTGATAAGCTGTTTCGAGGTGGTATAAATAGCGAAGTGGAGTAATGATAATGTAGTACAATATAAGGTGCAGCAGTGCAATACAATGGCATATCATGAGGCTGTGGCAAATGTTCGGGCGAGACTCCCCTTTTTTAGATCCTAGAAGGCTCATTTTGACTCGCAATCCACTCGGGTCAAAACCCTGTAACCTCAGCAGAAAACTTAAGGATCGAATTTTTCGTCGCGTAACAGAAAGGCTTACTTCAAACAATTAACGTTTAAATGTTCTAAGTTCTCCTTATTCACAGAGGACCAGCAGCTTAGAGTCAGTGCATGAGGGGCAATGCTTGACTTAGGCCGAGAAGATTAGCTTGAGATATGATGCAAGGTCACGCATGATTACGAGGCACTTCTCCTTGCGGTTCATTTTTAGGCTTTCACTATCTGTTCACAAAACTCCCAAAGTTTACGCGCCTATGCTTCTATATCCTGTGGCGAGGGACCGTAAGATTGACGGTGAACTTTGCTTCCCGATGATTTGTTTCTTCTGCATGCCTAATGGGGTTTTTGGGTTAGAGATGCGTAATTCATTTAGGTACTCTTGTACACGGATGGCGATAGGTCCACTCGGTTCGCCAATGTGTTCATCCCGCATGCCTAGCAAGATAACATAAATTGTGAAAGATCTTATACGATCGCTGTCTCTGTCGCTTAGACAAATCTGGCAGTTTTTCATTTCACAGAGGCGGTCATGCGGTCGGTTGCGTATTAATTGGCGCTCTAATGTATCCTTTCATTATTATTTGAGCTCTAATGTATGTTGTGTCCCGATTACTGCTGCCAAGTTAACCAAACCTGTTTTTTAGGTATCGTTCTATAGTTGTACTTAATAAATCAAAAATAAAAAGCAAAGTAAAGGGAACGTTGTTCTTGGCAAACTTTCTATTCGAACGGGTCAAATTTACTATGAATTTAACCCGAGGAGCTCCTACCGTTTGTAGTCATCAGAGATGGCTATTTTTCGCGCCAAGCATGGGTCTTCTGCCTCATGTTCAAACTGATGGCCGTTCTTGACATGTCTTCACATGTACGCGTTTTGCGTGTGATCAGTGAGAAGAAAGGTATTAAACCAAGATAATCTTTTGCTTGATTGCGAAACAATTTTTGTAAAAGTTCGTAATTGACTTGAATGTTCATAAATGGAATTCAAATGTTTTGGTTTCTAATGAGTGAACTTAATGCACTCTGACTGACTATTCGACGATTCAAAACAATCCCCATCTCCTATTCCTTTATATAGATACGGTAGAGTGAAAGACGGCGATCGATTATTGGGACCTCCACTTAAGAGATAAAGGCTATAGCAAAAATTGGAGCCGAAAGTTTGTCCCCAGTCCCAGTTCTCTGATTTGATGAGTTCACTCGTTAGAAACCAAGAACAAAATTGGCTTCTATTTGTAAACATTCAAGTCAAGTATGAACGCATACTTTCACGAATAAAACCTCTTACAAAGTTTTTTTTGTGCTATTGCCATCTCCATTATACCATCTGTGAATGGAGTCTACACATGCTCCTTTCCATTTGTTACGGTCTCGACATGCGTTGTATGGAAAGGTTAGCATAACAATGCATTCATGGATGCCTCCATGATCCGTCCTCAAAATCGCCTCTTCTCGAAACGTACCTTTTTTCAGTTTTCCTTCTGAATGTTGCTCGAGTGATTTTGGGCTCAGTGAGTTTATTCTATATTCAACTTTCTCTAAATGATCAATAACAGAAAATGTAAATGATTAGAGTGAAGTACGAACATGTTTTCCTGCTCAGCGTGTAATATTCGTAAAAGACTTTGACAATATCTCGAGATTCGTATTCATTCTTATACCTGATGTCGATTCTCAATTTTACACGTCTCGTCTATGTTCCGCTTTAAGGTATACCTTATGTAGTGGTCGAATGAAGAACATAGTACAGTTGAGTTGGTTGCCACATGAGACTTTTGATATAACATATCTTCATTCGAGTGTTTTCTTAAGATCACAGCTCAAAATTCAATATGCCTGATAATCATTATTTGAGCCACGCATGTCAGTGGTCTGTCAATGTACACTCTGTGTACAACACTCTGTGTTTGGTGAGTGTTTAATTGGACATAGAGTGTAAAACGTACGTCGTCGCTAACTCTTATTGTGGGAAACTGGAGCACACCACAGAAATTAGCAAAAGACGAGAAAGGGTAACTGCCCGACTGACGAGATCGCAAGATCGAAAACACGTGTATCGGCTCTGTAAGTCAGCCCTCATTGATAGACCACTGACATGCGTGGCTCAAATAATGATTATCAGACTTTTGATAGTTGTTTTTATGCCAAACTCCTCGGATATGGATTACGACGTGAATTGTTATGATAACACTATAATAGTGGCAATGCAAGAATGTATGATTAGAGTACAGGGATATAATATGTAGACTGGGAACACCAATCAAACACCAAACCTAGCTGAAGCTTTTTGGAAAGATTTGACCGCTTAATTTCACTTCATATTGAGACGAGATTGACATCAATCAAAGTTAGAGCTAAGTAAAGATTTTCTAGAGAAAGATCACCGGGCAAGCAAGTCACTATATATTCAATGAAAAGGGTACCAGAGCAAATAGGCTTGTTCACATGACAAATACACATGTACACCAATAATTACGAATCTATAAATTTACAAATGCAAGTTGAGTACAAATTACACCTTAAGTATATTAAGTGACATATTAAGTACAATTCAGCGCGACGAGTGTTATCTGCAAACGATTAATTACGAAGAAACGTCCTGGGCTAACTCCATTCGACTACATTAAACTATTTTTGACTATTCAACCCGGTTGCGTACCACGAACCCATGCGCGTGTCTGGCCCTCCTCCTCGCCCCGCTCCCACCAATCACTTCTGTCATTTGTGTTTTCACTACAATATGTTTGAATCTGGAATTGAACAATACTTCTCAGTCTCGAACTCATCAATTTCACCGAATCCTCATCATATTCCACTGTTTCTACGATGTAAAAGACATAAATTCTTATTAAACATGCGGGCATCGAAGTTTGCGGCTGGAAATCTTTTGCGAGAAGGTTGAAAATAAAAGGAACACTAACCTACGGGTTCTCCGAAAGAGATAAATCAGAATCCCTGACACGATGTAGTAAATCTCTTGGAATTTATTTGAAAAACCATAGTTTCCTTAGATATCACCTCCCTCGGAAAGCATAGGAAAGGAAGACGATATTTGCCAAAGTTTCACTTAATCAAATAGATTTTAGTTTAACAATTCTCGTGCTTTGACTTAGCAGAAAGAACTGTGATTCACTGAACATCGCCGAGGTTAATGGAGTTTCGGTCATGAAAGTATTCTTCGACGCCTTCGTCAAAATACTGCCGTCGTTTTGCCGATTTTCAGCGAGAGACGAATACATTTTCACTAAGAATTTTGTAACTAAAAGTTTACTTTATCCTTAGGTTATACGCAATTACTACAAAATATAGCATTTCTAAAGTTGTTGCAAAAAAAAAACATTTTTTATGAAACCGGAAGCATGATCAAATTCGAACCTTCAGAATTCCCACGCTAGTGTGATAGCATAAGAACCAATGGTACAAAAATGGACACCAATATGATGCCCTGGTTGTTATCATGCCGTTCAAGCGCATTGTTGGTTGAATTATGAGTTTCGACAAGAAAAAGAAATCAGAATCTAGCGTGGATTGTGGGTAAACCACATTTTATCTTGGTAAAATGAGCCTTTATATTGCGAGCAAAAGCCAACAAACTTGAATAATCTTCTTTTCAGTCAATTTTTCGAGTATGGACGCCCTGGTTATCCAGAGCCTCTACAACCGCTTCTGTTTCCACTAAATCAAAGGCTTCCTTCGAATTGATGAAAGTGAGACAGAATGGTTGTTTGCGCTCTCCTGAAACTTCAGTTAGTCTTGTGATCGTGTGGATGTGGTCTATGATACTTAATTTTTTCCTGAACCCTGCTTGTTCGCATGGCTGTCCTTCGTCCTGTGTTCTGTCAATACTGTTTAGGATGACTTGAGTGAGGAGTTTATAGACAACGGGCAACAATCGGATTGGGCGATAATTGCCCACGTCGTGAAGGTCTACCTCTTTGAACAACAATACTGTTATGCTGATTTTCCATTGAACTACAACTATGAAAAATTATAAGGATTCATCCAATTTTGAAAGTTCTTTCACAAATTCGTCGTTGAATATTTCAATGCCAATAAAGGGCGAATGAATAAAGAAAACTAAAATTTTAGTTGAGATAACGAATCAAAAACGAAGAGCGAAAGGGAAAAAACGAAGAGAGTTGTGAACGGCTCTTGTCCGCAGCAGATTACTTCCACGATAACTGAATTTTAGATAAGAGGAAATACCTCGATGAACATGGGAATCTTTCATCGGCACGACTCATACGGTAATTGATCACGCTCCTACAAAAAATGACGGTTTTTCGGCACATCTTGAAAAGGAGAGTTTTTTGCAAAGTGTCGCCCGGCAAAAAAAGTTAACTAGTCTTGATCTTACTGCGAAACTTTTAACTCGGTTAATAATCAATGGATCATTAACACACTTCAATCCAAACTTATACGTTTTACCGAAAAAATGACAGACTTTGACATTTAGTTCCCTTATTTCCGTAGCATACACAGCCTTTTTTCACCCCAGTTTATATATTGTATCGCAAAAAGAGGGCGGTAGAACAGGGGTTGATTGGAAGACTGGTAACTTGCACTCTCACAAGGGTGGAGCTCCGTGTTAGATATCTGTGTGATATTTAAAGTTTTGCATATCATTCAACTTTATTAGATACGTATCTGTATATACTCAACCCACAGCTTAATTCAATCGAAAAAATCAGTGAAGTGGTTCAGCCAGTTAAAGCGCCTCTCATACGTAATCATTTGCAAAGTGTTCTTGATCAATTTATTCAGCCCTTGAAGATGCAGTTTGAAGCACGATAATCAAACAGATTGCTCAGTGCATGTTAGAAAATAAAAATTCAATCGGTGAACAATAAATGACATGCAAGATTATATAGGTGAACTAAACTCAGAGTAAATCTTTTGTTGCATAGATATGACTATTCATATTTGCAAACAAACATATATTTTTTCTTATTCGTATCACAGAGGTAAAATGCACATCCGACCTTCTTCACGTTTTCATCTGTCATCTGAAAATGATCTTTGCTCGTGATAAAGAAGTTCCCATTTGCAATCTGCTATCAATAAAGTTCAATACACTGCTCAATATCGTTTTGTTCGTTTACACAGTATGCTGGTTAAGTGTTGTTGGAAATTTGATTGCTTCTACTATAAAATATGTATAAATCAAGCTAGAATACTACACCGCCCAATGCGTTTCTTGCTATCCACTTCCAAGAATACTGTTCAAGCATTAGCTAAACATCACTAGCTAACCTGAACATGAACTGATGTTGGATCACCTTTTTTCCACCATCTATCTATCTGAAAGTGATGAATTGATGTGGCTGTAATTAAATCAAGTAAATTAGTTCACTAATCCGTATTGACTGATGCCATTATAAGATGGTTATGTTTATGAGGAGGCAGAGGAAATGTAGACGTCTTTTTGAAGCCTAGTTTAGTTCAATAATATCGTTTTTTGAAACAATGACGTCGCCTTCTGATCAAATCAGACATTGAAAAAGCGTCACTTCAACCAACCGCAGCTGATACATCACGTTCTTCGGCACTGGGACGCTTAGCAATGTTGGTGTTGTTGCCGAGTGCGGGGTATTTTGATTTTGTTTTGCAACTGGATTCGGCAAGAGAGCCAGCTTCTTTCTCCAAGTCGCAGTTATACTCCTATAAAATGAATGAAAAAATCAAATTTCCATGAGTAGGACTAATATTATTTATTATGAAAATCTTCATCACCATCGATGGCGCTCCAGGCTTCTGATTCTTTCTGAAAAACCATATTTTAGTAAAGAACGTTGATGCAGTAATAGCGATTATTTTGTAAGTAACTCAAGCCAGCACGTTATTGTTTTTCTGTTGAAAATCAAGAAAACGATCAGAACAAACCTCCATCGATCGTGCTGGAAAAGAGCTTTACCTCTCATACTCGGACTCATTGATGTCTGATATCCATCGCAGATCACTGTATCTACGATATAAAAAACATAAATTCCTAATAAACATACGGACATCGAGGTCCGCGACGGCAAATCATTTGCGAAAAGATTAAAACTAAAAGTAGCACTGACCTTTTGGCTTAGCGCAGGAGATATATCGGAATCCTTAAACGATAGAATAAATTTCTTGAAATTTACTTTAAAAGCTGTAGGTTCTTCTGATATCGCCTTCCTTGGAAAGCTTAGGAAAAGGAGACGATATCCGCCAAAGTTTTAGGTAATCAAACAGATTTTAGTATAACAATTTTCGTGCTTTGAATTAGGAGAAGTAATTGTGATTCACTGAACATCGCCGAAGTTGATGGAGTTTCAGTCATGAAAGTTCTTCGACGCCTTTGTCAAAATACTACCGTCCTTTTGTCGGTTTTAAGCGAGAAAAAGTTATATTTTCACTAAGAATTGTGTAATTTAAAAGCTTATTTTATCCTCAGGTTATACGCAGTTTTTGCAAAAAATAGCATTTCCAGAGTTGTTGAGTAAAAAATATTTTTTTCTGAAACCGGAAGCATGACCAAATTTGAAGCTTCAGAATTTCCACTCTAGTATGATAGCGATAGAAGCCAATGGTACCATAACTGACACTAATATAATGCACTGGTCGTTATCATACCGTTCAAGCGCATTGTTGGTTGAGTTACGAGTCTCGACAAGAAAAAGATATCAGAATCTTGCGTGGGTTGCGGGTAAACTACATTTTATCTTGGTAAAATGAGTCTTTCACATGCGAGCAAAAGCCAACAAACTTGAATGATCTTCTATTCAGTCAATAATTTCTGGTGCTTATTGGTAACTAACTTATTAGCTTTAGCCGAAAATAATGTGTATTGTTGCGAATGTAATAGGAAACTAAACGTACCTCAACAAGAAAAAGAAGAGCAATGAAAGTGCTCAAGATGTGATTCTCCATTCGAAACGTGCAGTTCTTATCCAACTGAAAACGTTTTGTCACAATGAGTGGGCCACTGAGCTTGAAGTGGATAGTTATGCAAATCATCAGGAGGCATAGTATCAGTTCTCAGAATTTTCCCTCAACATTCGTTTGCATTCACGTAAGTTATTTTTCTGCTCATCGACGATTCTAGTAAAATGTTAGGATGGTCTTATCGTATGTTGCACGTTGTCTAAAAACAAACAATGCCCGGAAAAAATCAAGTATTAAGCTGGACAGAGGTGAAATAACTGCGCATTTTCCTCTGATGAACAGAACTGAGGTTGTAAAAAGTAGGATTTATTGTATGCAAACACTATAATTGTTGACGTTTTGGCGATATTGTCTTTTTCAGAGATTGGGATGGTCACGATTCTTATTGCAATTTACTTGTCCGAGCGCTTTTGTAATTTCAGCAAAAGAAAATATGACAAGCAATTTTTAAAAGATAGAATAAATAGGATCTTTTTCAGATACTCACCGTTTTGCTTTTTAGATTATCTCAATTGGTTGCTTGGCACAGATAAAAAATAATCAACCTGAGACATGGCGCTAAGCTACGTATGATTACGAGACATCCATCCTTACGGGTCATTTTTGGATTATTGCTATTCATCAAAAAGCTTCAAAAGTTTTTTGTGCAAAGATTCCACGCCCTACAAATTTATAGCTTTCCTGTGCTCCGTGAGGAGCTCGTGATATTGGACCCTACTAATGCCGTGTTCCTGTAACTTCTCGATCAGCACTAAAATATGAAAATGGAGAAAACTTATCTTGATTAGCTGACGCGAGGTTGGTAAAGTAGTTGTAGAAATTCGGCTGACGTTTCGGCGACACGCCTTCTTCGGAGCCTGGGCGTATGTAACGTTAGTCTATTTGAATGATACGGAAGGTCTTATTTATATGCTGCCTAGGTCAGGTTAGAAGATAAAACGAAGAAAGGGCGCGAGATCTCGTGGACGCAAGACTCTTAAGGCATTTTGGATAAACGCCAAAAACCCCGAAATGAACCGAAAGGAAGAATGTGTCACCATCACACGAGATCTCGCGCCCTTTCTTCGTTTTATCTTCTAACCTGACCTAGGCAGCTTCATGTGCGAATCAAAAACAGATGTTTCAAGCTAAATTGCTAGCAATTTGGAAGTGACTATTATTACACAAATCTTAAGTTTCGGCTCAAACAACTCTTGGTGAATGCTGCACAAATTTCAAAAAAACAAAAACAGATTGAACGAAGAAGTTTCTTCTAATCACGTTTGATACTTGAGGCATGGTCATTAGTATATGCAGACAAAATTGTCCATGATACAACAAATTTTTTCTACCTTTTCTTAGGTGGATTCACTCAGATCTTCGCTATTTTGCATGATTTGAATCTCCTCATGCATATAAATCTCGTGAATCATGTTTTGTGAAATGTTGAAGCGAGCCACATTGCTCCGTAAGCAACTTTATGAGATCCGTTTTCAAGAAAATATAATCTTAATGGGAAAATAAACTCAGATACATTCATGATAAGAAGATTTTCGATTCAGAACACTTGAAACGGAAACACTTCCAGTGTCGATCGATATTCGCCATATTGCGAATGATGTCGCTTGTTTTTCGGGAAGCCAACTAAACATTGTGCTTACCATTTCATTTCGATTCTTTTTAGAAGAAATTTCTTGTCAACTTGGCGTTTCGGTAAAAAAATTCGCTGTATAATTCTAAGCTCTCCAACGCATACTTTCACCAATAAAACCTCTAAACAAAGTTTTTTTTGTGTCATTGCCTCTCCATTATACAATCTGTGAATGGAGTCTACACATGCTCCTTTCCATTTGTTACGGTCTCGACATGCGTTGTATGGAAAGGTTAGCATAACAATGCATTCACGGATACCTCCATGATCCGTCCTCAAAATCGCCTCTCCTCGAACGTACCTTTTTCAGTTTTCCTTCTGAATGTTGCTCGAGTGATGTTAGGGTCAGTGAGTTTATTCCTATATTCAACTTTCTCTAAATGATCAATAATAGAAAATGTAAATGATTGGAGTGAAGTACGAACATGTTTTCCTCTCAGCCTGTAAAATTCGTAAAAGACTTTGACAATATCTCGAGATTCGTATTCATTCTTATACCTGATGTCGATTCTCAATTTTACATGGCTCGTCTATGTTCCGCTTAATCAGTGGTCGAATGAAGAACATAGTACAGTTTGAGTTAGTTGCCACGTGAGACTATTAAAAGTTGTTTTTATGCCAAACTCCTCGAATATGGATTACGACGTTCATTGTTATGATAACACTATAATAGTGGCAATGCAAGAATGTATGATTAGAGTACAGGGATATAATATGCAGACTGGGAACACCAATCAAACACCAAACCTAACTGATGCTTTTTGAAAAAATTTGGCCGCTTTATTTCACTTCATATTGAGACGAGATTGACATCAATCAAAGTTAGAGCTAAGTATAGATTCTCTAGAGAAAGATCACCGGGCCAAGAATCACTATATATTCAATGAAAAGGGTACCTGAGCAAATAGGCTTGTTCACATGACAAATACACATGTACACCAATAATTACAAATCTATAAATTTATAAATGCAAGTTGAGTACAAATTACACCTTAAGTATATCATGTGCATATTAAGTACAATTCAGCGCCGACGAGTGTTATCTGCAATCGATTAATTACGAACAACGTCCTGGGCTTAACTCCATTCGACTACATTAAACTATTTTTGACTATTCAACCCGGTTGCGTACCACGAACCCATGCGCGTGTCTGGCCCTCCTCCTCGCCTCGCTCCCACCAATCACGTCTGTCCTTTGTGTTTTCACTATAATATGTCCGAATCTTCTGCACACCAAATCGCACCATATTCCATATAGTAACACCGTAATATGAGCCATGAATTAATGCAATTTATTATTAGTCAGCATTTTGCAATTTATAACAATAGTTTCCAACATCCTACAACTTATGAGAACATATTATATCTACATGTAACTTAGAAAGACAGAAACAACATCGCATTTCGAGTAATAGGATAATGCAATCATTGGAATACTAACAGACAAAAGAGTTGAGATATCTTACTGTATTCAAGCAAAGCCATTGAAGGTCTGATCTGGTGACTTCTTAATTTGTGGAACTAAAAACAAATAGCTTCGGTTATCTATAAGTCACAAAATGATCACAATGTCGCGTGAGCGCTAATAAAGATATTTCTTGAGAGAAATTCGTACGTTAATGCAACTGATGGTGACGAGTATTCTCCGCAACATCTGATACTAATGTTTGATCAAAGAGAATTTTACATTTACATTGATTTTACAGGACATAATTTCACTTTAGAGAATCAAGCTGCCTTCAATTTTTTCGCTCCCCACACAAAACCTCCATACATCGCAGACGACAACAACTACAACATGGCTTTCTATTCGTTTCGAGTGTTTTCTTGAAACCACAGATCAGATTTCAATATTGCCAATGATATGACATAATAAATATTCTAGCCAAGAGCAATCGAGTGCATAACACTCTGTGCTCGGTGATAATTTCACTGGACATCGAGTGTAAAACATTCGTCGTCCCTAACTCTTAGTGTGGAAACTGGAACACCCACACATATTAGCAAAAGACAAAAAAGGGTGACTGCCCGACTGACGAGATCGAAACACGTGTATCGGGCTCCATAAGTCACCTCTTTTTAACAGACAACAAGACGCGGATTGGCTCAAAAATGATTCTTCAGAACATTGCTTTCCATCCCAACTTTGGCAGACGTGCGGCTTTATTTACCTAAAAAAAATGCTTGCTTCAATTACAATAAGAAAACATCGATAGATTTTCAAAGATTACTTGTAAATTAGTTTAGGCATCAGGATACTTAGAATACATCTATCCCGAACTCCTCAGATGACTTTTACTTCTAGAAGGCGTCAATCTAAGTAATGAATAGATGACTGGATTTAATTCATTCTGTTAACGCCACATAAATGTCGCACTTTGAGATAGATTGGTGATTTCTTCCCACGTTCACAGAAGTTTCCTTGTTCAAATCATTTACTGCTTTCCTGCTTCTCGTTCCTTGTAAAACGACCACATGAGTTTGATGTGGCCGGAAGGCTCAAGAAGTGAGCTTTGGTCGGCATTTGAAATACCTGTTCTGGTGCTTTAGATGCAATGTAGAAGCAGTTTTTATGGTCTTCCGTAGGCGTGTTGGTTTTTACGTTTTCAGTGACATCCCAATCGCCTCCCTCCGGTAGTCTTATCGTCTAACGTCGTGGACGCGAGTACCATTATGCGGGATGTGGAGTCAAATTTGTTCTGCATAAGCTTTTGCTGCTTATAGAAGTTTTGATGTATGAAAGTCTTTCTTAGGCCGTCACACACCAGGCAGTCAACACTTGTTGTGGATGAAGGAAAAATTTTCCACCTGAAATTAAATATTGCAAGTTGGAATAGCTCAGTAGTTTATTTTGATAAGCTGTTCCGAGGTGGTAGAAATGACGTTGTCGAGTAGCGGTAATGCAGTACAATATAAGATACAGCAGTGCAATACAATAGCATATTATGATGCTGTGGCTAATGTTCGGGCAAGGCTCCCCTTTTTTAGCGCTTAGAAGGTTCAGATTAACTCGCAATCCACTCGGTCAAAAACCTCTGTGGCCTCAGCACAAAACTTCAGGGACGATTTTTTTGTCGCATAATAGAAAGGTTCACTTTAAACAATTAAGGTTTAGGTGTTCTAAATTCTCCTTATTCACCGAGAACCAGCCGCTTAGAGTCAGTGCATGAGGGGCAATGCCTGACTCATTCCTTGAATATTAGCTTGAAATATGATGCAAGGTCACGCAAGATTACGAGGCATTCCTCCTTGCGGTATTTTTGGGCTTTCACTATCTAACAAAAAAGCTCTCAAAGTTTTACGCGCGTATGCTTCTATATCTGTGCGAGGACCGTGAATTTGACGGTGAACTTAGCTCCCCCATGTTTTTGTTTCTTCTGCATGCCTAATGGGGTTTTAGGGTCAGAAATGCGTAATTCATTTAGGTACGCTTGCACACGGATGGCAAAAGATCCACTCGTTTTGCCAATGTGTTCATCCCGCATGCTTGCAAGATAACATAAATTGTAAAAGATCTTATACAATCGCGTCTCTATCTTTTAGGCTAATCTGGCAGTCTTTCATTCCACAGAGGCGGTCATGCGGTCGGTTGCGGACTAATTGGCGCTCTAGTGCATGTTGGGGTGTCCCGATTACTTCTGCCAAGTTAACCAAACCTGTCTTTTTAGGTAGCGTTCTATACTTGTACTTAATGAATTAGCAATAAAAAGCAAAATAAAAGATATTTTATTCTTGGCAGACTTTCTATTTAGACGAGTCGAATTTACTATAAGTTCAACCCGAGGAGCTCCCACCGTGTTGTAGTCATTAGAGATGGCTGTTTTCGCCCCAAGCATGGGTATTCTGCATCATGTTTATAATGATGGCCGTTTGTGACATGACTTTACATGTACGCATTTTGCGTGTGATCAGTGAGAAGAAAGGTATTGAACCAAGATAATCTTTTGCTTGGTTTGCGAAACCATTTGTAAAAGTTCATACATAACTTGAATGTTTGCAAATGGAAGCCAATTTGTTCTTGGTTTCTCACGCGTGAACTTCATGTACTCTCAACTACTCAACGACTCAAAGCATTGTCCATCCTCTTTGCCTTTATATACCTACGGAAGAGTGAAGGACGGAGATCGATTGGAACCTTCACTTTAGAGAAAAAGACTATAGCCAAAATTGTAGCTGAAAGTTGTTGCATTGCCAGCTCTTTAGTTCGTGCAAAATGACTCCCGAACGATCTGAAAAATGAGCAGTTTACACTCAAGAGAGCGTAACATATTGGATGAAGAAGCCATACATGTCTGTGGCTCCTTCGTGCTCCGTCGGAAGCTCGTAGATTGGCAGCATTGTATACTTATTCGTCACGTTTGTATGAAAACGAGTCACGTCGGAAAAACCCATTGCTTACGCGTTGTTAGGGGGCGCGTGACTTTGATAATCTAGGAACATTTGCGTATTCGTGAGACGAGCTACAATGTGCTTCAATAATTGAACTAGTATTAAGTTGATGGATTAGTTTATTCTATCCGTTGATCCGTCCACACAGCTGAAGATGAGTCCAACTTTGAATGTTGATGTGTCAGGGGTGCAAGATCATCACTGCATACCAACTTCAAATTCAAATAAGACGGAACATGATGGTGTATCAAGTTTTTGTTAAGGATAACGGAAGTTGGTCTTTTGAGTTATAAGAGAACAGATGAATATTCAACTTCCTTCACTGGACAAGAATTTATCATGGGATGTCACTAGTCATTCGAAAGCTTGAATCTCTGGCTAAAACCTCAAGTAGCCTGCATTCAAGAATAGCCTTTCATAACGCTGTAAATTCCAAAATAAAATTATGTTGCACACGATCATACATTTTTCCTAATCTAGCTTATAATACGCTGAACCTTTCTCAAACTGTTAGTACTCTTCCGATAACACAAGTTTCGGAACTCAAAATTGTGTTTGCTGTTTGGAAGAGCTTTCAAAATGCTTTATAGGAGAAAGAAGGAGAAGTATTGACAGAACACAGGACGAAGGACAGCCATGCGAACAAGCAGGGTTCGGAAAAAATTAAGTATCATAGACCACATCCACACGATCACAAGACTAACTGAAGTTTCAGGAGAGCGCAAACAACCATTCTGTCTCACTTTCATCAATCCGAAGGAAGCCTTTGATTTAGTGGAAACAGAAGCGGTTGTAGAGGCTCTGGATAACCAGGGCGTCCATACTCGAAAAATTGACTGAAAAGAAGATTATTCAAGTTTGTTGGCTTTTGCTCGCAATGTAAAAGGCTCATTTTACCAAGATAAAATGTGGTTTACCCACAATCCACGCTAGATTCTGATTTCTTTTTCTTGTCGAAACTCATAATTCAACCAACAATGCGCTTGAACGGCATGATAACAACCAGGGCATCATATTGGTGTCCATTTTTGTACCATTGGTTCTTATGCTATCACACTAGCGTGGGAATTCTGAAGGTTCGAATTTGATCATGCTTCCGGTTTCATAAAAAATGTTTTTTTTTGCAACAACTTTAGAAATGCTATATTTTGTAGTAATTGCGTATAACCTAAGGATAAAGTAAACTTTTAGTTACAAAATTCTTAGTGAAAATGTATTCGTCTCTCGCTGAAAATCGGCAAAACGACGGCAGTATTTTGACGAAGGCGTCGAAGAATACTTTCATGACCGAAACTCCATTAACCTCGGCGATGTTCAGTGAATCACAGTTCTTTCTGCTAAGTCAAAGCACGAGAATTGTTAAACTAAAATCTATTTGATTAAGTGAAACTTTGGCAAATATCGTCTTCCTTTCCTATGCTTTCCGAGGGAGGTGATATCTAAGGAAACTATGGTTTTTCAAATAAATTCCAAGAGATTTACTACATCGTGTCAGGGATTCTGATTTATCTCTTTCGGAGAACCCGTAGGTTAGTGTTCCTTTTATTTTCAACCTTCTCGCAAAAGATTTCCAGCCGCAAACTTCGATGCCCGCATGTTTAATAAGAATTCATGTCTTTTACATCGTAGAAACAGTGGAATATGATGAGGATTCGGTGAAATTGATGAGTTCGAGGCTGAGAAGTATTGTTCAATTCCAGCACAATCGTTTCAGATCTGTTCCGGTCGTTTTCTTGATCTTTCAAAAGAAGAACAAAAACATGCAGGCTTATGTTACTTGCAAAATATTCACTATTACCGCATGAACGTTCTTTAGAAAAATACTGTTTTTCAGAAAGAATCGGAAGCCTAAAGCGCCACCGACGGTGATGAGGATTTTCATAATAAATATTTTCAGTCCTACTCAAGAAAATTTAATTTTTACATTCACTTTCTAGGAGTATAGATGTAACTTGGAGAAAGAAGCTGGCATTATTGCCGAATCTTCTTGCAAACACACAGACTTAGGAAACTCGGCACTCGACAGCAGCATCAACATTGCTATACGTCCCAGTAACGGCGAACGTGATGTATCAGCTGCGGTCGGTTGAAGTGACGCTCTCTCATTGTTTGTGAAAATGTCTGATTTGCCAGATGATCATTTTTGAGCTACGCATCTCATGTGGTTTGTTAAATAGGCTGACTTATAGAGCCCGAAACACGTGTATCTTGATGGTGTCGTCAGTCGTGTAGCTACCCTTCGTCTTTAGCCAATCCTCTCGAGGCGCTCAGAGTCCTGTACAATGAGTAGGCGGCGACGAACATTTTACACTCTATAAGTCTACAAGTGAGCCCATTTAATAGACATGCGTAGCTCAAAAATGATTGTCTTGCATATCGAGATTTGAGTTGTGGTCTCAAGAAAACACTCATAAAGAAATGCCTGAGTTATTCACAAGGCGACGTCATTATTCCAAAAAAAAAAGTTATCAGTGAACTGAACTAGGCTTCAGAAAACGTCTACATTTCTGCTGCTTCCTCGTAAACATTATCATCCCAAAATGGCATCAACCTAAACAACGATAGCGAACTAATTCAGTTAATTTGGTTACAGCCACATCAATTTGCCACTTTCAGATAGATAAATGGCGGAGAAGAAATGATTCAACATCACTTGCTCATGTTCAGGTTAGCTGTAATGTCTAGCTAATGCTCAACTAGTACTTGTCAAATTGGATAGCAACAAACGATACTGGATGTTGCCGAACTCTAATTCAGTTTACTACATATTTTATAGCAGCAACAGTCAAATTTTCAGCAGTTCTCAATTAGCATACTGTGTAAGTGAACAAAACGTTATTGAGCAGCGTATTTGACTGTATTTATTCCAGACTGCAAATGACAACTTCTCTGCCACGAGCAATGAACATTTTCAGGTGACAGATGCTAAGGTGAAAGAGGTCGGATGTGCATTTTACTTCTGTGATGCGAATGGGATAAAGTATATGTTTGTCTGCAAATATAAGAAATCATAACTCTGTATCGCAAATCATTTGATGTACATCTATGAAGTTTCAGTTTTTGACTCACAATGAGAAACTTGTTTGATTATCGTACTTCAGATTGCATCCTCACAAACTGAATCAACTTAGAAAGAATATTTTGGAAATAGTTACGCAGGAGAGACGCTTTTATTGCCTAAAATCCTACCTCATTGATCGTTTTAGATCGAATTGAGCAGAAGGTTGAAAACATACAAATATGTATCTGATAAATTTGAATTATATGCAAAACTCTAAATATCACACAGGAGTCGAATCTGAAGCTCAACCCTTGTGAGAATGCAAGTTATCACTTGCTCATTCAAACTCTGTTCTATCATCACTCTTTTTGCTATACAGAATATAATCAGGGGCGAACAAAGACTATGTAACCTACGGGAATAAGGAAAGGAAATATCGAAATCTGTCAATTTTTCGGCCAGCTGTATAAGTTTGAATCGTTATGTGAATGATTCATTCATTATTAGCAGAGCTGAGTGTGTCGCAGTAAGGTCAAGTTTAGTAAATTTCTCTTTTCGGACATTTTACGCTTCTAAGATGTGCCACAAACCGCCATTTTTTTTTATGAGAGTGTGACCAATTACCGCATGAATCGTGCCGTTGAAAGATACCCATGTTTATCGAGGATATTGCCTCTTATCTAAACTCAGTTATCATAAAAGGGGTCTGCTGCGAATAAAAGTCTTGAACAACTCATCGATTTTTCTTTTTCTTTCATCGTTTTCAATTTGCTATCCCAACTAAAATTATAGTTTTCTTTATTCATTCGCTATCTATCAGCATTAAAATTTTCACAGGCGAATTTGTGAAAGAACTTCCAAAACCAATGAATTCTTATAATATTTCATAGTATATAGTTAGAATTTCCATAAGCGACTATCTGTTGACCTCGGTATATTTGAACTAAATCAGTAGCCTTATCTTAATAAGCTGTTCCGAGGTGGTAGTAGTAGCGCTTATTGAGTAGTGGTAATCCAGTACAATGCAGTGTACAGTAGTGCGGTACAATGATAATATAATTCAGTGGCCAACTTTTGGCGAGAATCGCTTCGTTTAGAGTCTGGAAAGGAAAAATTGACCGCAACACTCGATCAAAGCCTCCATAACCTTAACAGAAAAAGTAAGAAGCGAATTTTGGACTGCATAGTAAAAATCTTCATTTCAGAACATTCAGCGCTTAGATGTCTTAAGTCTTCCACCTATTCATTGGACACCAGGCGTTTACACTCAATGCATAAGTGACTCTGTGACTAACTCAGGCATTTTATTAAAAAAAATATCTTAGGAACACCACACTCTAAAGTCCATTATCTGATGAGGACCCAAGAACAGCATCGAAAACCGAACAAGGAATGCGCCGTAATATCAAGCTCGGCTAGTTTAGAATTTTGCGGGTTCCTTTCGATGATAAGGGAGCAAATGAATATCCAATCTTTGCTGGACAAGAATTTCCCATAGGATGTTAGCATGGCAATCACTCGAAAGCTCAAATCTTTGAGTAGAAGTACGTCATCGTTTTCCTTGAAAGCTTCTTAAATATCTGAATAGAAGTACGCGATAGTTCTTTAAAAAGACCCTTTTATAACGCTGTGATATAAACATTTTATGCTTCACACGTGCATATTTCTCGCAGTACAGCTCTCTCCTTTCAAACTATTAGTAATCATTCGACTGCGCAAGATTTAGAGATCTATGTTTAAGTGGTTCTTTTTTGAAAAAACTGTTTCTGTGCAGATTTATCAGGTTCAATAAAATTGATTCACACACTCCGGCATGCGCTCGTCGGCCTATTCACGGGCTACGGGATGGGGTGTGGGTGTGGGGGAGAGGGATCAATCGGGGTTGCGCAACTATCGATCAGTGACGTCGACGTGAATTGTAATTTTCATTAAGTTATACTGCGAAAATTTCTTAACATGTTCTTAACCTCAATTATATTCTTTACGCTGTGAATATGAATAATGGGAATAAACTGTGAATATAATAAGTAGGTCGACTTTATGACCACTTTGACGACATTTGAAAGGCCAGAAGGTCCTAATTGCCGCGAGCAGTGATTACAAGACATCATGACCTAATAAAAAATAAAGATCACACTGAGACTAAAAGGTTGAAAATACTTTATCGCATTTCATATTAGAAATCGATCGATCATTGCTTCAGGCCATCTTGTCGCCTTACTCAGAGGGGCGTGAATTGGCCAAGATCGCATGGTTGCAAATGTAAATGAGCCCTAACTTCTTGTTTCACTGCACAAAAATGGTCTCTATAGAACATAGGTGCAGTGTTGGAATTTCTGAATCTTACGCTGCCGAATGATAACTAATAGTTCAAAGAGGGCACCTGACTGTCGAAGTGTAAAACATAGATGCTTTCTTTCTCCTATAAAGCATTTTGAAAGCTCTTCCAAACAGCAAACACAATTTTGAGTTCCGAAACTTGTGTTATCGGAAGAGTACTAACAGTTTGAGAAAGGTTCAGCGTATTATAAGCTAGATTAGGAAAAATGTATGATCGTGTGCAACATAATTTTATTTTGGAATTTACAGCGTTATGAAAGGCTATTCTTGAATGCAGGCTACTTGAGGTTTTAGCCAGAGATTCAAGCTTTCGAATGACTAGTGACATCCCATGATAAATTCTTGTCCAGTGAAGGAAGTTGAATATTCATCTGTTCTCTTATAACTCAAAAGACCAACTTCCGTTATCCTTAACAAAAACTTGATACACCATCATGTTCCGTCTTATTTGAATTTGAAGTTGGTATGCAGTGATGATCTTGCACCCCTGACACATCAACATTCAAAGTTGGACTCATCTTCAGCTGTGTGGACGGATCAACGGATAGAATAAACTAATCCATCAACTTAATACTAGTTCAATTATTGAAGCACATTGTAGCTCGTCTCACGAATACGCAAATGTTCCTAGATTATCAAAGTCACGCGCCCCCTAACAACGCGTAAGCAATGGGTTTTTCCGACGTGACTCGTTTTCATACAAACGTGACGAATAAGTATACAATGCTGCCAATCTACGAGCTTCCGACGGAGCACGAAGGAGCCACAGACATGTATGGCTTCTTCATCCAATATGTTACGCTCTCTTGAGTGTAAACTGCTCATTTTTCAGATCGTTCGGGAGTCATTTTGCACGAACTAAAGAGCTGGCAATGCAACAACTTTCAGCTACAATTTTGGCTATAGTCTTTTTCTCTAAAGTGAAGGTTCCAATCGATCTCCGTCCTTCACTCTTCCGTAGGTATATAAAGGCAAAGAGGATGGACAATGCTTTGAGTCGTTGAGTAGTTGAGAGTACATGAAGTTCACGCGTGAGAAACCAAGAACAAATTGGCTTCCATTTGCAAACATTCAAGTTATGTATGAACTTTTACAAATGGTTTCGCAAACCAAGCAAAAGATTATCTTGGTTCAATACCTTTCTTCTCACTGATCACACGCAAAATGCGTACATGTAAAGTCATGTCACAAACGGCCATCATTATAAACATGATGCAGAATACCCATGCTTGGGGCGAAAACAGCCATCTCTAATGACTACAACACGGTGGGAGCTCCTCGGGTTGAACTTATAGTAAATTCGACTCGTCTAAATAGAAAGTCTGCCAAGAATAAAATATCTTTTATTTTGCTTTTTATTGCTAATTCATTAAGTACAAGTATAGAACGCTACCTAAAAAGACAGGTTTGGTTAACTTGGCAGAAGTAATCGGGACACCCCAACATGCACTAGAGCGCCAATTAGTCCGCAACCGACCGCATGACCGCCTCTGTGGAATGAAAGACTGCCAGATTAGCCTAAAAGATAGAGACGCGATTGTATAAGATCTTTTACAATTTATGTTATCTTGCAAGGCATGCGGGATGAACACATTGGCAAAACGAGTGGATCTTTTGCCATCCGTGTGCAAGCGTACCTAAATGAATTACGCATTTCTGACCCTAAAACCCCATTAGGCATGCAGAAGAAACAAAAACATGGGGGAGCTAAGTTCACCGTCAAATTCACGGTCCTCGCACAGATATAGAAGCATACGCGCGTAAAACTTTGAGAGCTTTTTTGTTAGATAGTGAAAGCCCAAAAATACCGCAAGGAGGAATGCCTCGTAATCTTGCGTGACCTTGCATCATATTTCAAGCTAATATTCAAGGAATGAGTCAGGCATTGCCCCTCATGCACTGACTCTAAGCGGCTGGTTCTCGGTGAATAAGGAGAATTTAGAACACCTAAACCTTAATTGTTTAAAGTGAACCTTTCTATTATGCGACAAAAAAATCGTCCCTGAAGTTTTGTGCTGAGGCCACAGAGGTTTTTGACCGAGTGAATTGCGAGTTAATCTGAACCTTCTAAGCGCTAAAAAAGGGGAGCCTTGCCCGAACATTAGCCACAGCATCATAATATGCTATTGTATTGCACTGCTGTATCTTATATTGTACTGCATTACCGCTACTCGACAACGTCATTTCTACCACCTCGGAACAGCTTATCAAAATAAACTACTGAGCTATTCCAACTTGCAATATTTAATTTCAGGTGGAAAATTTTTCCTTCATCCACAACAAGTGTTGACTGCCTGGTGTGTGACGGCCTAAGAAAGACTTTCATACATCAAAACTTCTATAAGCAGCAAAAGCTTATGCAGAACAAATTTGACTCCACATCCCGCATAATGGTACTCGCGTCCACGACGTTAGACGATAAGACTACCGGAGGGAGGCGATTGGGATGTCACTGAAAACGTAAAAACCAACACGCCTACGGAAGACCATAAAAACTGCTTCTACATTGCATCTAAAGCACCAGAACAGGTATTTCAAATGCCGACCAAAGCTCACTTCTTGAGCCTTCCGGCCACATCAAACTCATGTGGTCGTTTTACAAGGAACGAGAAGCAGGAAAGCAGTAAATGATTTGAACAAGGAAACTTCTGTGAACGTGGGAAGAAATCACCAATCTATCTCAAAGTGCGACATTTATGTGGCGTTAACAGAATGAATTAAATCCAGTCATCTATTCATTACTTAGATTGACGCCTTCTAGAAGTAAAAGTCATCTGAGGAGTTCGGGATAGATGTATTCTAAGTATCCTGATGCCTAAACTAATTTACAAGTAATCTTTGAAAATCTATCGATGTTTTCTTATTGTAATTGAAGCAAGCATTTTTTTTAGGTAAATAAAGCCGCACGTCTGCCAAAGTTGGGATGGAAAGCAATGTTCTGAAGAATCATTTTTGAGCCAATCCGCGTCTTGTTGTCTGTTAAAAAGAGGTGACTTATGGAGCCCGATACACGTGTTTCGATCTCGTCAGTCGGGCAGTCACCCTTTTTTGTCTTTTGCTAATATGTGTGGGTGTTCCAGTTTCCACACTAAGAGTTAGGGACGACGAATGTTTTACACTCGATGTCCAGTGAAATTATCACCGAGCACAGAGTGTTATGCACTCGATTGCTCTTGGCTAGAATATTTATTATGTCATATCATTGGCAATATTGAAATCTGATCTGTGGTTTCAAGAAAACACTCGAAACGAATAGAAAGCCATGTTGTAGTTGTTGTCGTCTGCGATGTATGGAGGTTTTGTGTGGGGAGCGAAAAAATTGAAGGCAGCTTGATTCTCTAAAGTGAAATTATGTCCTGTAAAATCAATGTAAATGTAAAATTCTCTTTGATCAAACATTAGTATCAGATGTTGCGGAGAATACTCGTCACCATCAGTTGCATTAACGTACGAATTTCTCTCAAGAAATATCTTTATTAGCGCTCACGCGACATTGTGATCATTTTGTGACTTATAGATAACCGAAGCTATTTGTTTTTAGTTCCACAAATTAAGAAGTCACCAGATCAGACCTTCAATGGCTTTGCTTGAATACAGTAAGATATCTCAACTCTTTTGTCTGTTAGTATTCCAATGATTGCATTATCCTATTACTCGAAATGCGATGTTGTTTCTGTCTTTCTAAGTTACATGTAGATATAATATGTTCTCATAAGTTGTAGGATGTTGGAAACTATTGTTATAAATTGCAAAATGCTGACTAATAATAAATTGCATTAATTCATGGCTCATATTACGGTGTTACTATATGGAATATGGTGCGATTTGGTGTGCAGAAGATTCGGACATATTATAGTGAAAACACAA
>JAHQIW010003970.1:0-57295 GCA_019055375.1 Parelaphostrongylus tenuis | reverse complement strand
TTTGTTTGGAACAGATGACGAAGGAATCACTTACTTTTGTCTTACTACCAACCCTCTCATTAGCGTGAATTACTTACCAAGTCAACTAATATATCAGCAGTTTCAGATAGTTCTTTGGTAGTGCTATGAAGTGTGACCGAAGAGCTGCACATTTTTTGCTCTTGGCTTTTAAGAGGAGCTCGCGAATGGCTCGCAATGCAGAGTCACTTGAAACGTTTGTGTAATTGGCGAAAATATCAAAGGACTCTGGTCACTGTGCTGCTAAGACGTTTTTTATGTAGATTATACAAGTACTTTTAACGTTTTACTTGCTGTCAGTTCATATTCATTCTAGACCATGGGAAAAACGATGGTTGGTGCAAAAGTAATCGCAGTATTTAGCCAAGAGTTCGAACTTAGTCAAAAAACACCTGGGACAACTCTTAACGTCCGTAGCGTTGGTTTGGAGAATTTTCGAAGGATACGAGAGTCTTGGAGATGAGGAATGCTGTAACCGCCAGAAGAAGTTGTTTTTTGATCATCTAAGAGCAATCATCGAAGCTGATTTTCTCAAGACTGCACGAGATGTTGCAGAAAAGCCTAACTTCCATAAGTGCAACGGTCGTTCACCATTGAAACAGATTGCAAGGGTGAGACGGGTGGTGATTGTACATTATTAATTTGCTTATAGTCTGCCGACAACCACACGTCTCTCAACGAACGCTTCAAAAGTTGAACAAATTAGATTGCAAAATTTTGCCTCATCCTCCATACTTTGCACGCCTCACGCACACCTACTGCAAGTTCTACAAGAATCTGTATACTTCTCACAGGGGGATACGCCTCCACATTCAACAGGATGCAGAAAATGCCTATGAGGAGTTTGAAAATCGTAAGGCATTGATTTATACTACTGAAATAAACAAACTTTTCTGCTGTTGACAAACATGTGCTAATTGTAGTGGTTTCTGTTTTGATAATAGTTATGATGATTCCAAAAATCACAGCTTGTTGCTACAGGCTACTCACTGCCACTCTCACATCTCCTTGGCGTTGATAGCATTTTTCGCCTTTTGTGAAGTCTGGTACGGCACTTATACAGTGCTAGGCATGTGTTTCGCTTTTCGCGACCATCATTAGTACGGTGCCATTCGGTTCAGGCCGATTCCTTGCAGGGGTTATACCATCGCTTATAAAGGAATCGACGCCGAATTATTAGATCACCGCAAGTCGAGTGACAAAATTCCGCACACTGCAGTGACGACAGTCGAGCCGCGTATGACTGTTAGAATGAATCATACCTATACTATCGTCTGTCTATATAGAGCTTGCTTAGAAACAATAGCAATGTGATAATATAATAACGTGACAACAAATCATTGATGTATGAGAAGTCATCGTACCTCCATTACGTTTCCGTTTTACAACATCAAATCATTATCGCGCAGTCATTATTATTATTATAATTATTGCTATTATTGAAATACTTGTACTCCAAGGATTTTTCTGAAAGGCAGAGCTTACTATACTCCGTAATACTATGGAGTCCCGCATGACATCAGTAGATCGATCTACACATAATGCTCTACGTTCCACACACAACTCTCTAAGTATAACGCACAATGCACGTCGACAACACTTGATGACACAACTTGGGTTTTGAATAGCCGAACTACTACGGGAAGTTTCACCAGAAAGGAAGGTACTGAACTTCGTTTCAATGCAACTAACATAACTAAGCTGAATATAAAGTGACTATGAACATCTTCACGACGCTTAAATATATACGTCCAGTCTTGTCTAAGCAAATGGAAGATGGATGATATCTGCCCATTTCACTTCAGCTCGCTGCAAAGCTTTTCTTCATCTCACAAGTTCTACTACATCGACTACTTGATTCATAGCAATAATCGGGTCAGCAAACGTATTCATTACAAGTGAGTATTTGCATAACTGTCTTTCCCGATGATTTGATTTCTAAGCAGACACCTTGGAGTATGACAATTGAACGCATTGCCTGAATATAAAGTAGTAAGTCATCGAGAAAATTTCATGAATGTTACTGTTTTAGAGATGTGTGTGGAGTCATCATAATGGCAAAATGTATTCTGGAAAGTGAGGACTTCACGAAGTTTTCAATTTGAAGACAGTTACCTAATGCAATCCTGCACCCAAATATGCATTATTACTTGAGAAAGTTGATTGATAACTTGTCAAAATTTCTTGTTATCACATGAAACTAGCTGTCTTCAGCTTCTATTCTGCATCAGAGAAGGCACGTCCACTAAGTAGAGAATATTTCAATGTGGATGATCCATGGCGAGCTTATAGACAATTGTTAACACGAGATACGTCCTTAACCCTCCTGTTGCATATAGTCAAGTAATAAAACAGCATGATAGCCAAGTTTGAGCGATTTGGTATGTCTTATTTGTGCACAATGAATTTGGCTTAACCATTTTAATTTTTCTTTTACAAAGTCCTCATCATATTTGGTGGAGGAACACCACATTCACTCAGATTGCTGAGTTATGGCGTTACCTAGTGACTGAAGGGAACGACTGGGAGGACGTCAAACCAGAACCTTACTTTCTGATCCGATGCATGATTGCTACTAATTTGCTTATTCCTACTTGCTGATCCCATCGCTTTAATAAGATGGTGTAATATAGATAGTTTTGTAGCCGGCAAATCATTTTTATCAATTCATGACAAAGGCGAAGGTTGAAACGAAATAAACTATTTGCCTACTCCACTATAAGAAACCATTACTTTATTTCAAGGTGGACAAAATCATAGCACATTCGCAACAAATTGGGCGTACATTCGCAGACTTCGCTGAAAAAGTAGAAGATTTCGATACGTACTGTCTCTTCAATTCAGTAGGTTGCAGATATTTTTCTCCTTACATTGTGGATATTCATTCGGTGGTTTAATCGAATCAAAGCAGCCTGATTTAGTGGATGACCAAATATAGAAGAGCGCTCTTTAGCACTTTCATCTGCAGTAATCTTGTACTGGTTCATCTCTTGCTTCCTCACGGCTTGACGCTTCGTCGCATCTGGCGAATGTTCCAAAGGTAGGATTGCGTTTTGCAGCGGAATTATTCATCATCTACTTGGCCTTCCAAGCTGAGAAGGAGTCCGAGATTTTTAGGAAAAAGCCTTGCTGAAAACAAATGACACAAATTATCACAGCCCTTCTATCAAGTAGTTGCAAGGTTATAGATCATTCCCCGATCTATAAGGGCGTCGACTGACAAAGGCTTCGGCCTGGCTGACCTCGCAACTTACAATAGTAGCTAATCTAACACAACTTTGGCCCAACAACTCGCACACCGGTGCACCCGTCTACGACATTCGACAACCCGGGAAAGATGCTAAAGTTTTATGTCTAGCGAAACGTCATTGAAAACAAACAAAATGAACTTGCCTACTTCACGCTATAGAGACTACTTCCGGATCTCCTAGGACTGCTTTCTTTCCTTCATATGAAAGGCCTTCTTCAAATCCATGTAACTGAAAGAGAACGTGCTTCTGTATTTTCACAAAATTTCAGTAATTCTGGTATTACGTGAATTTGTGCTATCATACAACATTCTTCAGAATCCCTACCTGTTCGCAAAGCTGCCCTTTCAGTAGATAAAATATCATTTGGCATTATCAAAAGTATTGTCAAAAGACTGATAATGGGAGTGTCATGCATGTGACAAATGAAAGAGATTCAGAGTTCCGACCTAAGTCAGCATGCTGAAATGCGCCAGACAATTTCTAATATGGCGCTGTTACCTCATGGCGAATGAACAGTATTTTGTTATATATTTTGGCGAGAAAAGGACGAGTGTAAAACGACCCAATAAGCGCACTCCTAGTGAAGACGGGCTAATCAACCATGGGAGTTGTTATTAAGTTGTAGTTGTTGCTGAGTAAATCTTTTGAATAGGAAGATTGTCAATGTTCCATTTTATTGAGTGAGACTCGATGCCACATTGATCGACGAAACCACCACATGTTGCACATCAACTGGAATCAATGTGACTCTGAAGAAACTGAAGACGTCAAGTCGCTAATTGAATAAATTATGATTTGCCAACCCGTGCTATCTCAGCTATCTGGAAAATACTGCTTACTTGTCGGTTCAAGTGACTTTATCGCAGTCTAGGTCTGTTACAGATTTTTCAACCGTGGAGGAGTAACGGATTTACTTGAGTAGAATGCAAAATTCATCAACGACGATGTCTCTAACACGACACTTCCACCCAGTCTGCTATGTATTAGCAGTCTTGAGAAACTAGTTGCGTATTATTTACAGCCTTCCATTCGAAAGATGCCTATCTAAGAGTGCCATTGAAACATTAATTATAGTCTGTGAGAATATCTGAAACCCTTTCGAGGTCGCTACGTCGATGGCACACGTACGTTTCGAAGGCATCGCCCGTTTCATCAGTGCTACACGCACTACACTGAAGCGTGGTTCATAAGCAGAGTTGGCGATACGTTATGGCGAAAGCGCATAACATTCTCACAGACTATGATCGCAGCGAAGTTTAAAATCAGTCAGTTGGAAGGACGTCTACATATTCTATTTGTACCACTACTTGTATAGCTCATTTGACCTATCCTGCTTGATCTCAGAATTCCTCCACTTTGCTTAAACATTACGAGGTCGCCATTTATAAAAGCGGTATAGTTAGAAGGTAGATCTATTTTAATGGCCTGTTCACACTGACGTATGAAAATTTCTGACTGAAAAGAATTTCTCTCAAATCTTGTTATGTCCGTCCATTCAGCGACTGTTCCAGATTTGAATTACAAGCAGCCGTAAACCCACCTTGATTAGTTAGTGTCATGCATTGCAACTATGTTTTCTTCTATAACTGCGAATTCCTTTCTTTCTTCTAACCTACTCATGTACTGAGCTTGTGACTAAGCTCTGCTTTACCCGTAATCTCCACATGGCCCTTCATGCAAACTTCATCTTATGATTAGAATTAATCATGAATTTAATTTCATTTACTTGCGGATATTTTGTTCTTATCGGTAATATTGTTATCTGCTCAGAAATTAAAAGAGTAGCCCTGTAGTTGTCAGCATTCTCAAACGTGGATAAATAAGCGATTACATACATAAATACAGTTGAACTGAACGAAAATAATGATAGAACAAAGATAAATAACGATAAATCACGATAATTCAATTGCAAAGCTATGTTTATAGCAGTCCTGTCACGTGTCGAAGCAAACGATAATAATTTGGAATTAACTCAATAATGTAGAGTGATGTGCAAAAGCATTTGCGTCAACTGGGATTCCAGTCCAGATTTCACTACTTCCGGGAGCGCATGCTGAACTGTTGACTACCGACGCCCGTTTTGAAACCACTCTTTCTACGCTACAACGCGTCATCTATCAACAGAAAACCGTCTACGGTCTGGCATAAGCAGTCACTATCGATATTGAACCCATTACGATGATGATATATATTGGGTTTCGATTATCAATCAGAATTTATTTTATTTGACCGAGTATTGCGGTGGTATGATGTTACAATAAACCCAACAATGTAGATTGACGTGCAAAAATATTTGCGTCAGCTGGGATTCGAAACCAGATTTCACTCTTCTCCCCACGCCAGGCCGTAGACGGTTGGCTGTTGACAGATAACGCGTTGTGGCGTAAAAAGAGTGCTGTGCAAAACGAGCGTCGGTGGTGCAACGGTTAGAATACGATCCTGGGAAGAGTGGGATCTGGATTCGAATCTCGGCCAACGAAAACGTTTTTGCACAGCATTCCACATTAATGGGTAGATTATTAGATCATACCACCGCAAGCGCATGTGGCGCAGTGGTTAGAGGTGCGCTGCGTTGCAAACGGGGTCAATGGTTCGATCTCGCGCTCATGGCTCACCAAGCCATCCATCCCTCCGGGGTCGGTAAATTGGTACCAGACAGGTCTCAGACTTGTCTGGGAGGAAAAGCAGCACTGACTCGGTTCAGCGGGAGGCTTCCGCGAGTCATTGTAAAGGCCAGATATGCATTCAATCACCTCAAACGAAGTTAAAAATTGAAGTAGAATGCATGGCGCATCCCTCAAGGGTTGATCAACGCCGAGAGCTTTATCCTTTATCCTTTTACCACCGCAAGAGGCGGCCAAATAAATGAATTTCGATTGCGCACCAGTAGTTAAGAAGTTTTACATGATAGATAACTTGATGAACTTCCTCACTGATAATAACGTTTGAACAACGCAGCTTTGGCACAGTCATCTTTAGTCATATTTGCAGGCAAACGCATATTTTGCGTTTCCGTTGCGATGAAATGCACATACAAGCGTCGTTAGTGGGTTTGATATTTGGAAATGTTCTTTTTGCTTATGATGACATCGATATCACCTTTTCCA
Source organism: Parelaphostrongylus tenuis (assembly GCA_019055375.1). Lineage (NCBI taxonomy): Eukaryota > Metazoa > Nematoda > Chromadorea > Rhabditida > Metastrongylidae > Parelaphostrongylus > Parelaphostrongylus tenuis. Next base: position 50,919 of record JAHQIW010003970.1, on the reverse strand, counting down.
CTCTGATGTAGGTAAGTCACAGATTAGATGAATAATTAGGTATCCTAAATTCCAAACTCTTTGAATCGCATCAAGTTCGGCACCTCCTAGTGCCATTTATTGCTCTCAACTCTTTACAATACTAAACACCTAAACAGCACAGCTAACTTGGAGGAACTGTTAAGAAGTTTCTTTGCATCATTTTCTCAAACAGTGAAATCTTGTTGTGACTAGAACGAAAGAGAGTATTTTCACTGGCTAACATATTTTTTAGATTTTTGATTGATGTCTCTAAAAAATCCAATGTTTGTGGAGCTACCAGAAGAACGTATTGAAAGTCTTCTTGAAGCCTAGATTAGTTCACTGATATTGTTCTTCTAAAATATCAACGTCGATTCGCCTGAAGCAGACATTCTTCATAAACATCAAGTAGAGCATCACAACGCAACGCAGCTAAGTATGACTTTTGTCGACTTTGAAACAGATAGCAATGTTGCTGTTTTGTCCTTGTTGAATATGAGTCTCTACAGAGTACGGTAACGCAATATCGTGCAGCAGTATCACGAGCATTTTTCTCTAATTCGCAGCTGTACTTCTATTCAACATAAAAATCAATTTCTTTTCTCACAGAAACTAAGTTATTTGTTATGGATAAATGTTCTCACCAACTCACTCAATCCCTTGTTCTCCCTGAAAAGAACACTTTTAGAATGTGCTTATGCCCCTGTGGTGCTCATTTCAACAGTTATCAGGAACCAACGCATTTTCGTCCTTATTTCTGAAAATGAAGAAACAAAATTGGAACGTAGGAAACGCTTATTTGCTGAAGCAGACTCCTGACTGGCTCCCATGTATTTCCCAGCCGCTCGATTAGCAGGCTTTTGGCCGACTTGACTCGTGGAAATAGTGTTTTGTCAACTCAGCGCTGCAGAAGCAAAGAACTCATCCCCTAAATTCGCCTGCGTCTCTGGAAAGCACTACGTTCGGTTTTGGTCCGCCTTTAGTTCCTCTATCCACCACCTGAGAATGCGCCACGTGTCTTCGCGTCTAATCGGGAGCTATCCCTCAAAGAGGGAGATCCGTGGATGAAGTAGATTATGAATCACAAATTTTACATTTTTACAAAATAATCTCTACTCCGTCACTTCGAGGTTATTTGGCTATAACGGAACATCGTTGAGGAAAAAACTCCTCAACACTCGAGCAAAATTCGAATTTTTTATTTATTTCTTACAATATCGGTCTATGTGAAATCACAGGGATTATCTTAGGAATATTCTCATAAGAAACTCCCACGGCAACGCTAGTTATTGTGCATTGAGATTTGATTGACTCTACGAATCTCAAATGCTGGCGACGGAAAAATTTGAGGACATGATCTGCCTTTGGTGAAAATTTTAAAGGCATCTTGCATTTTGGATTTGTTCCGAGTCGCGCCATCAATACCAAGTTCTAATGCGAAGCAGCTGACAGAGTCTACGATGAGTTGAAGGAAAATTGCCCGACATTGATTTGTCGCCAACGCTCACATCACAAAAGACCAAGAAACAGTTTGGTGAATTGGAAGCAGTCGAGGCCTTGCCGCACCCAGCCTACCGTTCAGATGCCGCGCCGTCTTTTCCGCTCAATGGAATATTTCCCGCGTAGACGCAGTTTCACGAAATTTGACAAGTTGAAAATTCATGTCAGGAATTTTATTCAAAGCTCAAGGAATAATGCTTTTCGAGCACATTCGCAAGCTTTCAGATTTATGATCAAAATATAAATCAAAAAATGAATCAACATTTCACGCAGACAAATCATCTTCTGTTCAATCAACAATAATTATTATCAACTCATATGTAATAATTTGATTTGCGATCAATGTGCTTCGTTGTGAATGTCTCAAAAAAAACCAAACGTATCGCAACAAAAAGAAGAGCAATAAAGGTGGTCATTCGTGTTCAGTGATTTGCCATTTGAACCACCTGAATCCAGCTGGAATAGTAATGTTACAACAGATGGGCTCTTCTGAGCACTATGTGGTCAGTGGGGTAACCCGAGACTATGCGTGGTACTCTTTACTTGTAGTTCTCCCCAACTTTTCAATTCTAATCACGTAGGAGCACCTTGGCTCGCTAACTTCACAACTGTAAGGAGAATCGGTTCGACTGGAATTGTTCAACATTTATGTAGAAGGAAATGAACAAGCGGCGGCCGAGACAACATTTGAAGAATTCGAAGACATCTGTATAAAATGAAATCGAGGGTACTGATCGAATGTGAGGTATTTTAAAATCCTCGAAAGAGATGTGTTGACAAGTTATGTTAAATAAATAGATTGAATAAGTAATTCAAGTCAGAGTTCAAAATCATAGTATTTCTACTGCTTATTTCGCAGTGTTATGATGTTACTTATATAACTTAGAGAATTGAGTGGTGAGCAAAGACACTGCCTCAGGCGGGAATCGATCCCGAGTTTCGTCCTATCCGGTGACGCGTGCTCTAACCACTACACCACCGAGGCACATTTACCCGACCAAGTCATAGTTATATTAAAGTAGAACGTTTGCATAGCTAAAATACTTTTAATTTATTACTTTTGATCACTGAGCGACGTGCATCAAGCTCGGTAAGACTGCGATAGTCTAGAATCTACTATACTTATTGATATGCACAAAAAACAGCTTTGCCAAAAGTCCTGCTTACGCGTTCAGAAGTAGCAGTTCTTCCGCGGTACCAAATATCTGTAGATCACTCAATTTTATTGTAATTTACTATAACATCACCGCAATTAATCCTCTTCAAAGACGACGACTTGAGTCAGTTGCTGATAATCTTGCAACAAAATCTGATAATAGCCGAAATGCGTTTGATTAAATATGAAAACAGAATCACTTTCACACCGTATGCATCATATTCAGTGCATGTTAATGCGAATGAGTCAAATACATCTGAACAAGCAGAAGCAAGAAGAACAAGAGTAACAAGGGCGTTTCATCGCGGTGAAATGATTATCCATTCGGACCGCTCACTTTTATACGAGTCAAAATCGTATTTTTCTATAAGGCTTGCCTTGATGAGCCCACCGGGCAGTCTCCTTTCTCGCTGGAATGAGAAGAAAAATCCCATTTGCTCGTCGGTCCGCTTTGCTCTGTGTCGCGCGACTAATTTTTTTCATTAGAAATTGGAGATATTATTGATAGCACGTCGGCATCGGAATGGCAATGTTTTCGTCCGCATGAAAGGTGATTGATAAAATGGGACAAAGAAAAAGAATTTTCAGTGGTTCAATTCCTGAACTTCCTTTTTATGACCATCAACTGCGATATCATAGGGAACTGTAGCCGAGTGGTTAATGATACTCGGCGCGTGGTTGATCTCTTCCGCAAGCAGACGATGAGCGTACGAAACGCCTCAATCTGGCTACTCTCGAAACTTCAGGGAGATAATGTAAACCGGCTTTTTTCTCACCGTGGCATTGAATTAATTATTTTTCGCTTGTTGATTAGCAAAGTAACAAGAGGTGTTAATAGCATTTTTTATTCTGCTTACTTTTAGAAGGATTATATCTTCTTTATACCCGATCATTTAACTCGGTCATTCACTGCCGTTCGTCCTCATTGTGCAGCTTCATCTTTGTCTCGCTTGAGTGGAACCTTCTTTACTAAAGCACCGCTCGAATGCCGAACCTGACTCAACCTCATACATAGATTCAATCGCATGCCATTTAGCTAATTATCTGAGCAAATAGAAGGCGATGTTCCACAACGAGGACAAACGACAGTGAACGAGTGATCCAAATTGGCTCTGAAGAAGACGAAACGTGAGGAAACGTTGGCCGGAAGAATTGTTATTGACACTTGCGCTACAAGCTTATATAAGAAAGATTATACTGCAAGCAGCTCTTCTCAACCAGTATTCTACGACGTGTATAAGAGGACGAGTCTTCAATAAACACCAAGCTAGAAGCAGTGGAGCACACTCAGTGAAAAAAATTGTGAGGCTGATCGATTGAAGCTATTTCGATGCCATCATGAAGAATGCCTTCTCAAAAATTTTAAATAAAAAGGTGAAAGTTTTCCCTGGCTCGAAAACTTTCTGACCGACCTCTTTTGCGCAAAAAGCAAACACTTTGAATCGTTTTGCGAAATGTTACACGTCCCGATCAAGTGCGCTTTTTTAGCAGTAGACCCTCGGCAATAAGCCTTCCATTGGGTCTATCACAATACTGTCTGAGATTCACCAAGCGATCATGGGAGTTGTGCCTGTGCTTGCGTATGGAAAGAGTTGTACGTGTTTCCTCCCAAACTACGCAGTTCAAGCAGGATCATCCTGCATCTATGCTTTTTACTGCTACGCTATTTACATTAAATATTAAAATTTATCCAAGACGGTGAAAAATTTTCCAAATGAATAAAAAAAAAGCAAGCGTTCTGTGGCAGCAAGTGAAATCTTTGAGCGCAGCTCCATAAGAATGAAAGCGATTCTTGTTATTTATTCAAAAATATTTAGTCTGTCACAAGAAGATGTCCAAATTTATTCCTGTAATTTGATTCAACACAATTAGCTCTATATGCTTATATGGTTTTGATGTATATATATATATATATGTGTGTCTTATGGGCAAAGAAAGCTCTGAGGGCGAAACGTATTTTTCTTTTTATTCTCACAACATTCTGTAAAAACTCTTTGCAAGAAGAAATTTGCTCTAGAATTTCCATTAATTAATGACATCAAACGGCTGCTGAACTTTGAGCGCAAAGCTTCGTAGGCCATAACCGAACGAATAAGGAAAACCGAATTTGAAACACAACTTTGTTTTCGCTGTTACAATGCACTGAATATTTTTAAGAACCATCTGAGAATCGTAATCGCCATAATTCAAACTATCAAGTAACTACTAAAAAATTAGAGAAAAAGCTTTCTCCACCATAGAAAGCTTGGTCCCAAAAGGGTTTTTTTACGTTTCATTATCATTGACTTGGCATCGCATGCACTGTGTAACATCTTTTTTGACAAAATAAACATTCTTTTCCTGTTTTCAATCTTTATTATAACTCTTAAATGTTGTGTATAATGAAATATATCATGATTGATACATTCATATCACTATATTCCTTGTACAAGCTGTTACACTTGATTGATCGTCGTGATTGCGTAATAAAAGAGAGCTTTTTGATCAAACATAAACATTATATCTGCACAAAAAGCATACGATTATGCGGAAAAAGTCATGAATTATCGAAATAGAACGAGAAGCCATAAATTATCTCTTGCAACGGCGAAAAAACCCTCATTAAATAACAAAAAACGCGTATCGGCTGCGGTTTACACTGCACGTGGCGATTACAATTGGTGGTCCCGAAAGTGTTAAAGACTGCAAGCGGGTCCAAAAAGACCTCATCGCCTTCTTTGCTCTCCATCTTCATCCTTTGGGAGAAAGGATCCATTCTCTGCTCAGCAGTATAGCATGCCATTGAGCATATTGGTGATTGGATGGCTGATTAACTGAATTCCTTCTGAGCAACTTTTTCGAGACTTCGCTTAGAATCCGACTTAGTCTGATAGATTCTTTAAGTCTTGAGAGGTTTAGTATGGCATCGTTAATGCTAGACGTACGTTACAGTGTTCTTGCACACCTCGTCAGTAGCACAGGTCTGTCGGTTCACCCTTACAGCTAAGGGTAGCGAGGCAAAGATGTATCACTGCACACCAGGTGGAAAGATCACTTATTCTTGCTGTGATTTACATTCGATTGCTCATGATTGGTAAAACGCATGGAGCAACACCTTCCCTATCAACTGTTTCTGTAACTTCGCTCAAAAGAAGTCATCTAGTAGAAAATGATTGAATTCTTTGAAAGAAAAACGATTAATTTGACCAAAAAGTGTTGAGAATTTGGGAAGCGGAACATAGACTAGCCATATAAAGTTACGAATCGACAAAAGATGTTTGTAATGAATGTTTGTAATGAATATAAAAAAATTCTCGAAGTACGCTAGAGTCTTTTACGATAATCGCCTTAGGACCAGAGGAGATGTTCGCAGTTCACTTCGGTCATCTGCAATGATTAGCCAAAATTTTGAAGAAACAAGGCAGTGTTCGAAATACGACACTATGCTCAAAGTGGATAAACTTGAACAATGCCGATGAGGTAAAAATCTAAAAAATGTGTTAGAGCTAGCACAACTTTTGATGATGATCATGAAAGCATCCGCAGATGCTTTGCTAATAAACCTTTCCACGTGCCTTTCATCGGGACAAGAAATGGTGCACGTGAATCCCACTCACAGAAGGAATAGCACAAGAACGTTAGTTCAAAAGTTCGTTCAAGCAATTCATTTCTGGTGAATTATGCTCTGGGAACACAGCACTATCGCGACGAATAATTTTAGCAAAACGAAATATCTTTCCCTTTTAATAAAAAAATTGAGAATTAAACTGCAAGCACGGTGTTCAATTGGTCATCTGGAAAACGAAACGAGACCATTAGAAAAATGGCGGATGCCAACTGATTGTGGTTACGTTTTAATCCTAATTTTTTTCTCAGTTGATAGTTCTCTTGAATACAAATGCACCTAATTCCACTAAACCGTCAAGATCGTACTTTATTGAGAGAAAACGAAACACAAAAATCCACCTGCTACTCAGCGTGTCTTAATTTAACATTGCAAAAAACGCTTATGTGTACACACTTTTTTGTGTAGTGATCGATTTCAATATTCTCAGATCCAAGTATGTTTTCCATCCTTTTTTAATCATAACCTGGCTGACGACCCTTACGTATAGAAAACAGGCGTCAGAGGATTTCTTCATGCTATCGAAATAGTTGGTTGAAATAGTTCACTAAAGAAACCAGCAGTTGTAATTCCTTTTCTTTTATTCCACCTTCATCATTTCATTTTTGACCGAAGTACTTCGCTCATGAATTCTTTATAAAGCGAGTTAGCAGGAAAATTAGCAGCATAATAATGAAAGCTGAGACACAACGCAAGTGGATACGTTCATCTCCTGATATGATGTGTTATGAAATCTGCAATAGTTTATCTGGTTCCTGAAAAAAATCTGCTCATGACACACAGAACAGAGAGGTTCATTTCGGTGATTGCATTTTACTGATCACACCATCAGTCTAAGAGGAAAAAGAGAATCGATAGCTAAACAAAGCCCATACCAAGAAAAAATACGAGTTTAGTACATGCGAAAATGCCCTGTTCAATTGGAATATCCTTCCGCACAGACGAACGCCTTCGTCAATCTTCTCTTTCTCATTGCGGTAAGTTTAGATATGTTTGACAGAATCGCGACGACAGGCACTGAATCCGATACCGATGGTGCGAATTTAGTGTCAGCTTCCAGGTCTTAACTAGTACATTTTGGCTATAAACATATTCCATTAACTTTATTATCAACAGTCGGCTTGAATCATCAGCTCTGAAGATGACAAGCACCTCGGAAAGTCAACCAAAGAATTCCAAAAGCGCCTATCACCAGACCTCGACATGATTTAAGAAATAACTAACAAAATGTCCTTTTTTAAATAAAACTTGCACTGAAGTGGTATTTGTTCGTTCAAAATCGATGACTAACGTTTTGATAGCTTGCCTCTTAAAACTTAGTCAAACAATGTCATACCATATCCAATTATTGGACTGAAATCTCGTGTACGAAGTGAAAATCTTGAGCGAAATCCATTTATAAGTTCAAGTTTTTGTTGATTAGGTTGAAGATTTTTCGTCCTCGAAACAAAAATTTGCTTCCCTACGGCTCACATAACGTCTTGGTCTTCTATTTCTCTTATCAAAACTCGTAGATCTTTAATGCAATTGATTGGTGGGATTTCGCCCAGAAGGACATTATGATAGTCATTACAATGTAGGTGCTTCTTGTGACTACTGCGCTAAGGTGAAAAAGAATCCATTATTAAAGAAGGCTTTTAGCAAAGTATCGGTTTTTTCTTATCATAGGTAGTCTCCAGCGTACGAAATTCATTATACGATCATATCTTACTGTAAAGTTCAAGCAACGGGTTGTTTCCTCAGAGAGTGAAACGCAATCTTAATGCTCTTGTTACGACGCACAGAAAAATCACTTGAGAGAAAACAAATTAGTTTTCAGGATCAATGCTTACTGAACTACCGAACGATTATTGAAAATTTTTTGAAAAATTAGGTATAAACGATAGTGAGGCACGTGAAGCAGCCCGAAGGCAAAACGGAATGTTTAGCACCGTTTTTACAGCGCTTCAAAAGCGTACATTTGCCATCCAGTTCAAAAATCAAGTCTATATTTAGAATCGTCGTTTCTCAATCTATCGGATAACTACTAAATTTTAGTTATAAGCCTTTGTTCCGCGCTTCCGGAATGAGTGAGGTGCGGGCTCTAATCCTGGCTGACGCGAAAATTTTGCGCATCACTCTACATTATTGGGTATATAATTGAAACATCATACCACCGATAAAAGAGGTTAAATAAAAAGAATTTTATTTGACCTCCTGTACTGGTCTTTTTTAGTAAAAAAGATCACCCAGGAGTCTTCAAAATTTCCACTTTTCAAGACGAAGGCCACATCAATAAACAATCAGCGTATCTTCATTTCTTACTTTCTACATTCTGTCTATATATACATATATAGATTGAATTAAAAAACACATTTTTCTCAATATCTGACTTTTCAAGAACCATTTATGGTGTGGCTTTTAGTACGCAGTCGTAATAAGCCTTCATAAATCCCACAATCATCAAGTTGTAGAGCACTTGCTTGGATAATATTTCTGACCTAAATTTTTTGAACCTTCTAATGATGTCGTTGATATTCTGTTTGAAATATTTATTCAGCAAACAATTATCCATAGATCCCTGAGTTCTTCTTTGAATCATCAAATATAGTATCTTTCTTTAGGTTTTCTGCGAGAATTTCTCATCTACAAAAATTTCTACAGTCGATAGCTTCAACTTTATCAAGATGTTATATAAAAATGGTCCATTCATTTAAATTAAAAAAGCAAGGTTTTCTCATAGTTCGACCTCCAATCTACTTTGTCACTAAAGAAATCGTCGTCTCTTAGTGGAAAATCGGCCATGGAGAAAATGTGCCGAAGACGACGACAAATTTTTGCAAAAATTTCTAGGAATTGTATTGAATTGTTTAGGAATCCCAGCTTGCCAGCTCCTCATTACCACCACGTCAGTTAATCTTCTTTTTCAATCTTTTTGCAAAATAATCCTTGTCTCAAGCTTTTGGGTGATATGGTGACCACGGTATACGTTTTCCTTACCGCCAGATGTAGCAGAATGCCGTGAGACGACAATGAGAGAGGAATTGAGAGCGAGAGCCAAACTTGAGCACCAACAGAAGAGGTCTGATTCTGGAAATCTTCCATTTTACAAAAGCTTTTATTAGTCTACGGCACCTGGCAGAATTGATGCCACTGATAAATAACTGCTTTGTAACAACAATTTCTTCTAAAAAAATAAAGAGTTCCTTTCTCAGTATTCGGTTGGGATTTGGAGAAGAAGTCTATCCACAAGCATCCACTGTGAACCATAGTGATAAAAATTTGCATAATAAAAAACTCTCATCTTTACTCAAAATCAGATTGAAAATTACATTGAATCTACAGCGTTATGACTGCAAATTGGAGAAAGAGGCATACGAGATTGCCAAATCTAACTTGAGTGTAAAAGCACCTCCGACTTCGGCTATGTCGGCAGTAATAAATTTACCAGTAGCTATAAAAGTCCATTCTCCACCACTCATATAATAACTGTGGTAAGTCAAATAAAGTTCACTTTTATATTCATGGGAATCATCTGAGTGCAAGAGAGCTTTGTTTCACCTCTATAGGTTGCAAAAGGTTATAAGGTAATCAATCTAGAATTCATCTCATGAGCCTTCCACAGTCGAGACGCCTCTACAAAATGCGCAAAAGTTCCCTAATAAAATAAAGGATATAGCTCTCAGCGTTGGTTAATCCCTGAGGGATGTGCCTTGCACTCGTCTCCAATTTTTAACTTTCTCTGAAGTGATTGAAAGCATACGTGGCTTTTAAAATGACTCTCGGTGGACTCCCGCTGTATCGAGTCATGCAGCTTATCCTCTTGGACAAGTCTGTGACGAGTCTCGTATCAATTTACCAACCCGGAGGGATGGATTGCTTGGGTAGTCGTGAGCGCGAGATCGAGTCATCGACCTTGTGTGCGAAGCGGAACACCGCTAACCACTGCGCCACATGCGTTTCTGAATAAAGATATGTTATCACAAGTAAAATATCGCCATCTTATGATATTACATTGACGTAAGAAGAGGGTTTTGAAAAGGCAATTCCATTTTCCAAATCACTTACTGTCATCCTCCAGCTTGTTGTGGAAGCATTAGAATGGGAGAATAGTTAAGATTTTAACACCTTTTTCTTGGCTATGACATCATTCTTATATCGTCAAACATCAGTTAGGCAGAACAATTATTAACCGAATTTGAAGAACCGTGAGAAGACTTATTCGAGACTAAAAATTAAGGAACGATGTTTATAAAGAACTGATTGGTTTTGAATGTCCTACTCAATTTCAATAAAATAAATCTCTCCGAGCGCTCCAGCTACGTCTACCTAGGGTCGAAAGGAAATATCATGAGCGCGTTTAGGAGCACCTAGAATTCATTGAAGAAAACAGAGACTACCGAACTCTGTGCTCAACTTTCGACTCAACACTCATCACTGTCTCAGCATATGCATTAGAAACTTTGCCACTACGTAAGTTGGACGAAAAGTTACTTGGCGTCGTTGAACGCGCCGTAGATAGGCCGCTAATATGATAATGCTTTTACCAAATAAGAGAAAGGCTCAAATTTCAACTCAAGTCATTGATTGGAAATCAAAATGCCGTTTCATGAGTCATACTATTGAAGATAAGGGAGGCCGGGAACGCTATGCGTTTTAATCAACCGGTAAACGAAAGCCGTTACCGCTTGGATTCTTCAAGATGTCAAGCGCAGCACAAGAGAACCATTGGGTTGATGGTCCGATCTTTTTACAGAATCCTAGAAGAAAGATGTAGAGCCCAATCCACAGTGAGGTTCCATGTGCTGCTCTTGCATGCAGTAGGAAATTTGGTGGTTTTACTGACTTAAGTCTTTCCACAATCACCACTGCGGCAGATCACAGGTGTCAAGTGGTTAAGCTAAGGAGACACGATATACAGTTGACCTATTTTGGCTATCGTTTCGATCTCTTTCTTATTCTTCAAAGACGAGCTGTCTCGACTCCGCAGGTATACAAATGGTGGCGCTAGCATTGTACTCCTCAAAGTCGTTCGCGTTCAGTCAAATTTTTTCAGTGGAGTGCCGCTTGAATGAAGTAAACTCACTAGTCGCACCCTTTGATCCAAGATTCGTTGCTCTAATTGTTCCTCAATGCTTTTTTAGGCAGTCTACCCTAAATCGATATTATCATCAGGTAGATGGAGAGCAGAACATTTCGAAAATTAACTTTCTTCTCAGTTCGGCATCATGCTATTATTAGTGAAATTACCTTATTCAAGCGATGCTCCAATGGGTAAATTCGACTCGAAAGACCATGAAAAACTTCACATTGTGACGCTGAACGACCGCGATAATTCGACTTGAATTAAAGGCTTCAAGAAATAGAAGATATGAGAACGTCGGTGAATGAAGTTTTGATCAATTTTGCGAAATAGCTCATTTATCAAACAAAATATTTTCAATTGCTATTGCCGAGGTTAGAAGAAGTCGATCTAGAAACATCACGGACTCTCCATATCAGCGCTAATAGAAGACTGAACTTAGAACTAAAAAATCTAACATATTATATCTGAACACTTTACAAACATTACTGGCTCTTGGAAATACAGATCCAAGTAGTTCAATGTTCCACTTTTTAGATAAATAATTGGTGGGAAACAGGGAAGTTGCTTGGCAAGAAAAATTCGACCCCTCCAAAATCCCCAACGACCCTACACAAGTTCAGGTTAGTTACGAAAATACTTGGCTGGATATCTAAAGCATAGCGAAGACAAAGCCGACGGTGTTGATTTCTGATACTATTTAGTATTGTACAACGTGGAATACCCAGTTGTTTAACCAGAGTGAACCATCTTAATATGCAGGCAAACAAATTAGACATTCTATCTGACTTTGAGTATAATAGATTGGTAATGAAATGATGTTGATAACATGAGCAGACAAAACATTTTCAGATGGCAAACGGCGAAACGAAGGCGCTCGGATGTGCATATTCATATTGTAGTAATAGACATCTTACATTTATCTGCAAATGTGGACCACCGTAAGCCACATATTGGAAGATATAATATTTGTTATCATAACTGATTGATTATGCACCTTAGGCACATCAAAGTTGGTGAGCCACTCTACAAAAGTGGCGGACCGATGCGGGGAATGCGGTGGAAGACGCGACAGAAGATGCCGGCCTTTGGGAACACTCTGCGACTACACCGCTGTTTGAATTCCAGCACTATAAAGAATTTTAGAAAGTTATCAGCTATTCAACGCTCAAGTTTGTCAGTTATTTATGCCCATCAAAACAGATAGAATTACGACAAATAAAAGGTCTCCAAAGGAAAATTGTGTGGAGCGTTTATATGTCAAGAAATAGCTTATGATTGAGCGAGCTCTAACCATAGATATGCAACTAAATAGCGACTAATCTTCTTGATCAGCTATCAATTCATATCCAAACGATGTGTTTTGGTGTCGCATTACAGGATGTAAACAGTAGACAAATATTAGCCAAAAAGACAATTTTGTTAATTATTAGGTATACAAAATCTGATGTGATCTTTTTACACTGATTTGTTTTCAGTCGGATATGTATATGCAGTGTGCTAAAGAAATCTCTGCAACTTTATCTTTACGAACTGGAAATTGGCGGCATACTTTCGAACCTACACGTTCAAATCGTTGTGAAAGTTTTGACTATTCGTTCCGCATTGACTCGATGTAATGTTCTCTGATCAGGATAGACGAAGATTCCATCTAGTTTCTTCATTACATAGGTGGTAAAAGTAATTTGTACCCTAAGATCTGAGACTGTCACACTGCAGAGGTGAAACGCGCAAACCTAGAGATATTACCACTGCAAACGTTTTCAAGTTTATTTCTTAGTGGACGAAACTACATGAGAAAACGCAAGTAAATCAGTGTGATGGTTACACAGATTGAATGTAAGGTGTCATAGATTACAAAATATTCCCATATATGTACAGCTATTGTTCCTTGATTTACAGTTTAGCATGTCTTTTCGCTTTCGAAGATTGGAGCAAGAGCTCCATTTGCGAATAAAACTGCTTCTCAATCCTGCTATCAATCCATTCGTAATTTTTCCCTTGATATACACGTGAAAACTTTTGCAATAAGTGGTTAGGTTAGATTCTGATGGTCAGTAATAAACAAAATTAAGATATCGATTAATTGTGCGATGAGCATGAAAACTTGATTCTCCCCATCCTCCCACACCTCCCACTTGAGTTTGCCGTTTGATGATAGCAGTGAGAAGTCAGCAACTTATCACTCATCACTGACTGGGCAGTGCTTCTCATTGCCTGCCACAAGGTGAGCAGCAGTTCACAAAATCAAACGTAGACCTATTTCGTAGCGTGAAAATATTGTTACATTTTGCTATATAATAAGTGCTGGACTTTGGTTAATATGAACTGAGCTGATGTTTCCAATAGCCTTATTGTCCTAAACTTGTGAATATTATGATTTTCTTTGGAGATTTTTCAACTTACACATAGTGAGCCTCTGTAGAAGAGCGTTACATATGATCACCTCCATGTTGTGCATAAATCGTCATTTATTTGAGTTCGTTTCAAAATCATCTCTCATTCAAAGAAGTTTGTAAGTAGTTATCATTGTAATGTGTGCGTGCCGAATTTCTACATACGGCCATGTTTGAGAGGTTTTTCGTAAAGTTTGAACACAAGTGTACAAGTTATATGGCTAAACAACGATATTACCTAGATGAACTCTAACTGTAGCCATTATCTTTCACTCGACTGATTTCAAACCTCGCTACAAACATTCAGTGTAGCGTTTGACAATGCTTCGAACCTTTTCGAAGCTGATCCGTCAGTGGCTTACGTATGTTTTGGTTGCATCGCCTGCCTCTTGAGAAACCGCTCCCAGTCAATCCTGCTCTATGACAGGATGGGGAGAGAGGTTCTGGTAATAGTACGTGAAAAATCTCGTGAATATCACTATTTTTCCAGTCGACGACTTACAGCTGGTAGTGAATATATGTAGAGATCACCTTGCAATCAAGACCAAAGGAAATGGTGATAACATCTTTAAGTGTTGTCACCAAAAACACATCTCCTCATCCTTTGTGCAAAGTAAAGTTTACTAGTAAAACGTGTAGCATTGATGAGACGGGCGATATCGGCAGAAACGTACGTAAGCCCTAACGTATCAACCACGAAAAGACGAGAGATTCTCACAGACGTGATTATAGCATTGATTTGTAAAGTACAATTACGTCATGGCAGCAATTGTAAATCTTTTGTGAAATCTATAGAAAACATCAAAATGGCGTTTAGTAGCAAGGTAAGGAACATTCGTTTTGTAAACTACAGCATTAGGTAATAGCCATTCCCATATCTAATTACTATATAGTGTATTCTATGGCAAATGCTTGTTTTGTCTGCATCTAATCTATAGACTGTCGACGAGCGATATGCTTCGTGCGTTGTGTTATATGCGATGAATGAACCATTGATGTCACTCGGGATTTCTTGTGAGCACAGACACGAACGATGAACACTTTCTCATAATGGAATCAAAGCAACCTATATAAAACAGGCATTATAGTAGTAAAAATAGCAGTGATGATGATATGATTATAGCAAAATGATAGTGATAATAATGACAAAAATGATAATGATAAATACACGATAATAATGCGATGTCATGTGCTGACATATAAAAGATTTGACCACGATAGCCACATATACGTTAAGGGTGAAAACTCACAGTGAAGAGTCGTGAAGAATAGTAAAAGTCAAGTACAACGACGAGTCATCAAATGGATCGTGATGCAGTTGACAGATGCGCTAAACGTTTGGCTGCAGAGTACGATCAGGAGGCGTAGCTCGTGAGCTATGTCCGCCCCGTGAAAGTCTGCACGAATGTGGTAATCACTAAGCGATTATAAGTGAAATACAAAGGGTCTGGTCCAGGTTCGTGATTACGTCCATTCAGCGGCTATAAGGGTTGATGTTCAAATATAGGAGTGGATATGTTGCATTTGGTGACCAGCCAGGTGTAGTCCATTGTATGCTCCATCGTCGCAGTCTATTCTATGCTCCGCCGCCGCAACGGATGCCATGCACCACAAAACCGTAAGAAAATGTTAACAGCCATGCAACATCAAATGCTGATAGTTGAACGGTTATTGTTGCTCGATCATATACCGTATGATAACGAGATAGTAACGGATTCATGGGTGCAGCTGCTGTACACAAGGTGTTCTCTGTATAATCAATCGTGGAGTTACTCGAGCAAGAGTAAGTCACCAGTTATTCTCAGTCACGCGCCAGAATAGCCCTAAGTTCTTCTTTGAATCATCGAAAATAGTATGTTTCTTCTAGGTTTTCTGCGAGAAATCTGACCATAGTTGACACAGTCTTATTGCTTTGCATTTGACATCTCAAGAAATGCGTTAGGGGCTCCTGTTCGTCGCTCATTGTTGAAACGTTTTACATATCCGAGCCACCTGGTCCTTGATAGTTTGGTGTGTAGAGCAGCGCTATATAATCAATTTTATATTATTGATTACTTATTCTTCAAAACTGCAAATTTGTGACATGTCATTGTGGATTATTTTTGGAACACTTCAAAATCAGTATTACTTACGTAGGTTTTCTAATTTGTCTTGCCAGAGTTCAAATGTGGGTTCACGTATTTTCTTTGTAATCCGAAATATTCATTCAAAGACGATTTCTGGTTCATGCACAACTTGTGGATCAAATTGGCGATTCGACGTCATCATGAGTGGGGGGTTGTAGATTCCATGACGGTTTGATGCTTAGTCGCCATAATCGCCTTACTATAACATGAACGTGTAACAAGTCGACAAATCGAACGCTCGAGTGCGGTGCAAAATGCCGCATCAGCGATTGTACGGCGAGAGAGAGATCCTAAGTAGTGATAAAGATTAGGTTTTTTGCTTTGGTGGTGTAATGTAATAGGTATATTTTCGGCGATATTGAGTGCTATGCAAAGCTGTCAAACACACGGGGATCGAACCTGCATTTCACGCTTTTCAGAGCGCATGGTAATCTATGCTACAGAGGCTTCTGCTCTGCCATAACGGGGCTCAATTCCGATAAGTGCTGCTTACTGACAAATGCAATACTTTATTCACCAAAAGAATGACAGTGAAACAGAAACCACCGTAGTGCAATTGATTAGCACGCCCCACTTCTTCCGGAAAGATTGAACTACGGATTCTCCTCTGGCGTTTAGAGCTTTACACATTACTCAACATCATCGGCTTTACAATGTTCCATTTTCCTGATAGATGAGTGGTGGAAAATCGCGAAGTCACTCACGTTTGACGACGATGTATCAAACTACACCCTTGTCAAGATTATTCGTGACATTATCCAGCTTAGATTTCTCGGAGTAACTGACGGTTGGAGAGGGCGGGCAGTGTCGCACTCCGAACAACTTACCAAATTTGCAAAACGTGCAATGCAGTTTTCATCTACTCTTTTGTAGGCGAACAAAATGTTCATTCCAATTATCTCACCTTCAATAGAGTATTGGTGATATTGATGGCATGAGTAAACGGAAGATTTCCAGATGATAACCGCAGCAACGACCGCGGTCGGATGAGCAAATCACAATTATGGTAGGAAAGGCCTCAATTGTCTGCAGTTATGGAGCAACGTAAGTCATCATACAAATGAAACTGGTCTTTGAACGCATTCGTCTCGTATGCTTAGACCGTATAGCCGATATGCTACTCTGAGCAGATAAACACACCATGTGAAGAATATAGAAGAAATGGCAAATTTCTTTATCTAATTTACCTTGCAACAGCGTCGTTTGAATTCTATATTTCATAAAGATTTATTAAATTGCTATTCAGAGCTTAATTTTGTTAATTATCATATCAAAGATTTCGAAACTATTATTTGAAATTTTTAAAGAATGTTCAAAGTCTTACCCGAGGCTGGTGCGCCAGAGCCATACACCGATGTTTCGGAGGTCTCGCCCTCCTCGTTAGTGGCACACTTCCCACATTAAGCCCTGCATTGTAGCAAGGAGGGAGGCGCATGTGGTGACAGCACAATGTACAATGACACTGTGCTATCACCAATTTTTGGTCGATGGATCGCTGCTGGTAGATGGAAAATTGATCCATGGCAT
The DNA here is from genome assembly GCA_019055375.1 of Parelaphostrongylus tenuis. NCBI lineage: Eukaryota > Metazoa > Nematoda > Chromadorea > Rhabditida > Metastrongylidae > Parelaphostrongylus > Parelaphostrongylus tenuis. The sequence goes on along the minus strand of JAHQIW010003970.1, from coordinate 33,548 downwards.
CGACTGTTTTTAAAACCTCGCAATAAACATTAAATATAGTTTTTTTCAGAATTTTCAAAGCCTTGGCCGAGGTTGGTGCGTCATTCTTAGAGAATTATATATAACATTTCTGTGAGGCTCTAAAAAACAGTTGATGCCCTGGATTATGAGACTACTAGGTTGATTTTTAAGATCTGCCTTTCTCTGCTATTTTCATATATTTATACCAAGTTTCATTCCTGGTTTTTTGTCCTGTTTGATGTCCATCAAAAGCTCGTGATCTCGAGATTCGAAACATTGGGTACTTTGTTTATTGTAACACTCTAGAAGTTCCAGTTTTAATATTGGAGATCTGACCTCATTCGTTAGAAAAGAACCTTCCGAAAAGTGTTAGTATAAATTGAAAAGCATATTTCTCTGGTTAGCGCGGTTGGTGGCCGTTCTTCTAGAAGTCCCTTCCATAACGCTTTAGTGAAAGCAAAACATTTGTGTCACACACCTGCGTTTTTCGCGCAGAACAGAGTTCTTTCTTTAAAGTAGTCGATCGATAGCGTAAGATTTAAGAAATCAAACACTGCGCTTATTTTCTGGGAAGACCACTTCTCTGCAGTGCAGCAGGGAAAATAATACTGATTTACATAGGCGAGTATGTGTTTTTGGCTTATCTACGGGGTAGGGACCTGGGTGAGGCGGGTTACAGCGGTTCAAACACGGCATCAATCGACGGCGCCGATGCGTTATACCTGTAAAGTGCGATTTTTATCATTCGATAAAAAATTTTTTCATTTCGAAGGAAACACTAATAAAACGTACGATTATGACTTGGATGAGCTGATCGTATTATTCGCCCATGTTGCCGACAACAGTGTCTTCCCAAAAGCCACTAATGACTTGAATACATCCTAGTATATGGTAGTTTTGGAGGATCAAAAAAAAGCTCTCGGCGTTGATCGATCCCAGAGGTATGCTCCATGCATTCGACTCCAATTTTTAACTTCGTTTGAGGTGATTGAACGCACATCTGGCCTCATCTCACATCTGGCTCACGGTGGCCTCCCGCTGAACCGAGTCAGTGCTGCTTATCCTCCCAGACAAGTTTGAGACCTGTCTGGTACCAATTTACCGAGCTCGGAGAGATGGATGGCCTGGTGAGCCATGAGCGCGAGATTGAACCGTTGACCTCGTGGGCGACGCAGAGCAACTTTAACTACTGCGCCACATGCGCTCCTATAGTATAGTATATACTGATATAATTATCAATAAATTGTTGTTTTTGGATAAATCTGGAGGACTGTTGTCTTAATTTGGCAACTTTTTCTCCTTTACGTGAAAAATGGAACGTTGCGCGTAAGATACGATAGTCTTATCCCGCGTAGAACTTAAAAACAACACCCATATCGGTCAAATACAACCTTCGATTTACTATGTTGTGGTTTAATTTGTTGTGACACTCTTTATTGGGAAACACCCAGGTCCGCCGTTGAGAGGGAGGTTTTGGATTTAGAGTTACCATGGATGATTTTGGTCTTCATGATAAACTCCGACAACTCGCAACCTCTTCATGGCATTCCAATCCGTGGGTCCCGATGTGACGTTCTGCAGGCGTTCTTTTAGGACGAGATTTCTCGTTAAAATCTCCTATAATGATCTTAAAGAATGTATGGTGTTCCCTGAAGAACTTTTCGAGGTCCACATACAAGGCTTCGACTTCGTCTTCGACACAGACTGATATCAGTGCGTGAGCAACAAAAACGATTTAAGCCGACATTAATCTAAATCGTATTACATGCAGTTATCAAGTCCAGGTAGTTTGCTGTTCAAACAAATTGATGTTTAGGGTCAGATTCGATTTGTCGAGAACGCCAACGCCACCGACACCTTTGCGATCCCATGTTCTAAAAAACAATCCTTCTTTGGTGCCATAAGCATTGTATGGAGGACGTCTTCTCGTCTCAGCAAGGGCAATAACGTCGTACCTAATACTTCTTGCACACTAGTAGATATTCAACAGCGGATTTGTATGCAAGTGCTCGTGCGTTAAGGTGCAGATCGTCACTTCAGCCCGTTCCGGTTTTTACAGCTTGGTGTATCCTTGCGATTTTAGCAGCCTCCCCATACTCGTCTACTTGACGCTTTTGCACCGGAGCTTTTTCGGGATCACGTGAATGAGGCCCATTTCTATTGCTGTTTTCGGCGGTTTTTGACACCAGTGTGGCTTGATAGACTTTAAATGTGAAAACTGGGTACTCACTAGTAACCTGATAGTCTCTCTCGGCGGAGCAGGAGGAGCTAGTTTATTGGAGGCGACTCCTAAGCGCCTCCCATGTACTTCTCAGCCTTTAGATTGCAGAGATTTTAGCCAATTTGACTCGTAGAGACAGCGGACTGACGAATCGTCGCTGCAGAAGCAGGGAGCTCATCCTAAAATCCATCTACTTCTCTGGAATGCACACTGTTGCTTTTGATTCGCTTTAATTCTCCTATACACCACCTGCGGGCGCTTTAAGTTGTCTCGTGACTAACCGGGTTCCGGAATTCTTCAAGAAGGGCGGTCCATTTTTACGTAGCCTAACCTTTCTTTCTAGCTGCGTTGAGTTTATCGAGCATTGCTTTTACTTAACTGCTGCTCCATGAAGTGACATCTGCAAAACGGAGAAGTAATACTTTTTTTTCCGCCAGTACGTATGTCCTTTTCGTCCCAATCGAGCAACTTCATTATCTATCGCAGTGGGGCAGTAAACACCTTTGGTGATATAGTATCGTCTTGTCGACTTTCCCTATTCCATAGAGGTGATTACATTTCGAAAAAAAAGCAGTATTATTGCTGTGTAATATTGATAATGAATGCTCATAAGTTCATACTTTGTTAAACTGCTGAACGCTTTCTTGTAGTCGATGAAGGTTGAGACAAGAGGCAAACGGTAATCCCAATACAGTTTCCACACATAGTGTTACTGAACAAATATGAATACAGCTAAGAAAATCTCTGCAATCCACTGATCTGAAAATGGACAGTGTACGCTCAAATCCACCGCTTGGATGGCCACGCTTGGCGTATACAGTGATGTACTGCCTCTCGTGACTGGAATAGAAAAATAATTCATTCAGTTCCTCCGTTATGTATATGAAGTGTTTCGTAGGGTACAAACTAGATAATCTTACAAAGTTGTTACGAATGGATGGGATTAGCGGAGCAGATAGTGATACACTCATCAGGAAGTATAGTTCGCGTTCATCGCCTCCCAACTCTGCTGCTATCACGTGGGAAGTTCTTAGACCGATTAACTTTGATATTGCAAAAAGATTCGATTCGACTAGCATTTTCCGACTTTTTACAACAGAAGAATAGTTTTCAAACACCAATCGAAACAACACATGAAGTAATAGGTTGGGGAAAAACTTTGAGAAAATGCTTGTAAAACATTTATTTATGCACCTATTACACCCGAACAAAGACAAAATTGGTAGTCAAGGTACACCCACTTAAATAAAAGTCTTTTGAACCACCTGCGCATCGACTTTTGCCAACTATGTCTTCGCCCAAAGCCAGATTGATGCGCTCACTTGCCACCGTTGCATCTGAACCCAGCAGCCATTCGTGCATTATCCACTGCCTAATCTCCTCGCCTATGAACTCCATCTTGAAATAAATAAATAAGTTATACATGAATCAACGCGGGAGAAGACGGACAACATTTTCTCAGAACTTTTCCTCAATCTATTATATAAAGACCTTTCATATAACTGATGCAAGATATCAACGAATATAAGAAATGCTGGGTCTTATAAAGAAATAAAATAAACAAATCATACAGTATAAACGTGAAAGGTAAATAATCTCTGAAATGTGACCACCAATTTGCTTGTTTTCATTCCTGCATAATGTGCAGCAAACGCGGCAAGGATTATTAATGTTGACATTTTACGACATATATTGATGAGCTCAGGGAATAGCTTCGTCATAAATTTTCTTCACTGAAAAATCCTCAATCGGTTTGAAGCGCATCTTCGCATGTAAGATAAGGGTTGAAAATGTGTTAAATGACCTCTATCTGCTTTAAACGCCTACATAGAGTTTTGCAATTTTGCAGATGCTCATGTGATATTTTGGACCGTCCATAAGCATAGCATTAGCGGTGCAAGCAACCAAAGTAAATATAACATTTTGCTGCATTATTGCAGCATCAAACATTTTTGTATTAAACACTTTTGTACCAATCAGTTTACAAGTTTATTATAATAGTCTTTGCATGTATAATCTACTTGCCAAGGAATCATATATGTCATGGCGTAATAGTATTGCACCAGAAGCATCTCTTGGCCTTGGTTCTGTATACAAGCCTAATCACGACTCAGAGATATAAATCTGTTACCACGTTCAGCTTCATTCCTTAAGCTCCTTCTACCTTGTTCAACTATCTCATTGTGCATTTGAAATGGGCCTCTTAAAAAAAATTTGTGTTCCATAGTGAATTACAACACAGAGCGGCTCACAGTTATTGTCGACGACGATAGATTACCAAGATTAGGGATGCGCGTCTAACCGTTTGAGAATTACACATTGAGATTCATGGAGATTCATGGCAAAGCTGTTATTCGGCCAACACATGTCCTCACCTCTTTTATCACAGATCGTACAGTAAAGAAAAATTGCACAGTGTTTAGACTGCCCATTTTAATTTTTTTCCTCACTCACTGCTGTAAAATACTGGTCGAGACGACTCTCCTCATAATCCTAGAAATAGCCAAGCAATGGCATTACGCATGATTTCAAGGGAGTTCTGGAGGAGTTGATCCATTTAGATACCACCTTGCATTTTGATAGGCTGCATCACTAACCAAATCCTGTTCAGAAAAGAATATTCCATGTAACGATGCTAGTTTAGGGGGTATAAAAGTGAGCAGATCAAATGAGGATTCATTCAATGAGAATGAAACCTTTCGTTGTTTATCTTCTTCTTATTGCGGTGCGTTTACATGCTACATAATTTGACAAGCAAAGCTATTTATAGATTACAGTTTAAGTAAATGAATTTTCTTCAATAAAGCCCCTCATAAGAGAATCTACAGATGAATCAGGTTTGTAAATTTTTGCCAACTAACTGAAACATTTTTATTCTATCAAGGTAAAACTTTGCTTTCTCGAAGCCCCCTGTGGTCCACTTTCTATCATGGAATCTCGTATCTTGAGGATGAATTTACTGAAATACGGGAATGGTTCAGATAAACACGGTGCTCTTTATAATGTGGTTTTTGCAACGATTGTGCCGTCGTGAAAATTCAAGACGCTTAGTTTGAGACTCGCGTTCGGTTTGTGAAAAACTCCCCTTTGACTAATCAGAGATTTTGAAAATCTCTGCCAACTGTGTGGATTGCCAGCTTTCCTCTACCACAGCGCGTATACTCAATCGATAGCCTAATTCGATCAGAAGCGATTGGTGTAAAAGGAATCAAACCCTTAAAGTGCTCTTCATAAGTGTTCATTTGCAAAATTATTTCCCAATTAATTCGAAACTTAGTGATGTTTGAAGTTCCATGACTAAACACAACGCCTAAAGATGGTAAGCTATCGAGAAGACTTCCACAGACATTGATTCGTCAGTTGAATCTTTTATGCATGCGCAACTAAAATCTGCAAATACGAAATTTCTCATGGAAAAATAAGCAGCAAACCCTACACAAAATTTTCACTTTATAAACGGCTGTGTGTTGATCCTGTCTGTTCTGATGTGTATTCGATATATGAAAAGAAATTGTGAGCAGCAGTTGACTTGCTTGAATTTTTTATGATCAGTGAAATTCAAACGATGGTATTTTGCGAGTAGATGTCAAGACTTTCGCTATCCTACCTGGCTTTCTGCTTTCCGCCCTTTGATAAACTAGTAAATTAACAGTCACATCTCAGCTGCTGATACGATCTACATTATTGAAACAACAGAAATCTTTGAATATTTTATTCATCTTACACGACTCGTCATCAGATCTTATGTGAGAATTCAAAATTCTGTCCAGTTTATTAGCACGTTCGCATTCATCCTTCACAAATGTCTTCGAATACTACATATGTTCTATCGGCTGCTACTTATTGATCTGGTTTTTATATCAATTTCGTAGAATTTTGGTTGAGCCGACTTTCCTTGCAATCCTAAAGATATCCGGACTAAGATGTTCCCACATGACTACAAGAGAGTGCTGGGGATATCTTTGAGTAATAAGTTCCATGCATCCTGATGTACTGTATCGCCAACCACTTTGCATTCGGCGAAGCTTATTATTGTAACAATACTATTTCAATTGGATTTCAAAGTGCGCAATTCTAATGGCGAATCACTGGATGATATTGAGCACCTTTAGTGCCTTTCTGCCTGTTGTTACGGTACGTTAGAGTTCTCTCATGACACTCGCAACTGGACACATTAATTGCAATTTAAGACAGTACATTTCGGCTGATAATACTTTGTTGATCGAATAGAAGATGATTCATGTCTGCAAAACTTAGTTCGAATGGAAGATTTTTTGTGCTATCAAAAGAGAACTTAACTCTTCGACAGTCTACGTGAAATTTTGGCCCATTCTTTGTAGAAAAAAAAACTGCTTTTTACTTATAATTCCAATTATACAGATTGACTGCTGACGTTTCCTGAGTTCGCCTTCTTCAGAGCCTGGAAAGGTCAAATTGTCCGCAATCCAATAAGCTAAACACCTCCAATACTCCCTTAAAAAATCACCAGACCTAGATTTCAATCGCATCAAGCAAAAATCAACACAACATACTCACCGCTTTTTATATGAGTTCCACCAGATGTTCAAGTGGAGACCACCGGAAGAAGATCACATAGGCTCGTAATGCACCTTACCCATCAAAATAACAGTCTTATAAACTGACTCAAATCACGTGTGATAACGAGGCATTCCTCTCTACGGTTCATAGTTGGATTGGTGGTTTTAAAACCAAAGTGCTTCAAGAAGTTTTCGCGCCGATGTTTTTTGTTCCTGCGCAAGGATGGTGACTTCGATCTCAAAATCAGCTCCGTCGTGTTTCTGTATTCTTTGCGTCCCTAACGGGGTGTTCCGTCTATCAAGACGCTTGTCAGCTAGTGCTCTTCTATGCGGGCATAGAGCGGCCTACCCGTCTCGCCAATATAGTTATCGCTACACGCTTTGCAAGAGATTAGGTAGACTGTACCTACGCTCATGCAATCACCGTCTCTGTCGTTAGGACAAATTTTACACTTTCAATATACAGAGACGGTCATTTAAGCGGTTGCGAACTAGTTGGCGTTTTAGAGTACTCGGTCGTATTCCAATAAGAGCCCCCGATTGCTCTAAACCCGCCCTTTTCAAACAGCGTTTTATAGCTGTACTAATCTTATCTGAAAAGAACGGGAGGATAAACGGGACTTTCATTGCATTCGAATTTTCTTTCGGAGGCGCATTATTTCCTCTGAACCTAAGCCGAGGGGCTACAAATTCGTTTTAATTAGAAGCCAAGCCAGTTTCACGGATTCTACTCTCTGCTCCTCCCCGGTACATACATTGGCTGCTGTTCGAAGCATGTTTTTACCAACGCCTTTTTCGTACGTGAGGGACGAGAAGAGAGATAGTGAACCAGGATATTCTTATTACTTGGCTTTCGGTACCACTTTGTTATGTAGCCGCTCTCGGTTAAGTTTATTCGCACTTTTTATAGTGATTTTGTTGACTTACTACCTTACATCCATGTGATGCCTTTTCTCTTCGTAATTCAGCGTGCATGATCACAAGCTCTATCAGCTGCAAAAGACGATTGCAAATGATAAGTCAAAGAGAAAGCCTTTACTAGTATGATTCCATTCACATTGGTCGTTTTCAGTAGTAACCTATCGGCTGACTATATATAAGGTGCTTAAAAAAGCTGTGTAGTTCACTGAAGCGAAATTGGATAGTAAATGTTGAATTCTCTCCTATCCCAGCCACGTTTCAACGTACACGTCAAATATTTGTAAACATGTTATCAATTTATTTCTTATCAGCTTAGGTTCATCGCAGTAAGATCAAGCTCAATTGAATTCTCTTTCAAGCAATGCCTTTCGAACAACTTCAATTTTCAAGCAAGTTCGCTGAACCACCCTTTCTAAATCCAAAAATGTGTTCAATTTCTGCATGAGTCGAGCCGTTATGAGACCCTCATTTTCACCTATCGAATCTATTTTTTGCTTCAAATAATAGATTTCATGCAAGGAACATTTGCATACCAATTTGAAACTGAAATTTCTATGACAATTATCACTACATCATCCGTCATTGGAATCTCCAAATACGAATTTGTGGAAGTGCCTTTTATTCTAGACGAAATCTTCTATTTCGTTATATGATGACACGTCCTACTGCTCTCACCAGCTGTACAAATTGATGATTAAAAAGACAAAGGATAAAACTTGCGGTGTTGACTAATCCCTGAGGGATGCGTCATGCATTCGCCTTCAATTTTTAACTTCGTTTGAGGTGATTGAATGGCCTATCTGGCCTTTACAATGACTCGCGGTGGCCTCCCGCTGTAGCGAGTCGGTGCTGCTTACCCTCCCTGACAAGTCTGAGACTAGTGTGAAACCAACTTAGCGACCACGGAGACATGAATGGCTTAGTGAGCCATGATCGCGAGATCGAACCATCAACCTCGTGTGCAACGCATAACACCTCTAACCACTCCGCCACTTGCGCCCCTCATAAATTGATGAATAGCGATTAATAATGTTGATTTTTTTCTGATACCAGAATCAGGGCAAAAAACTAGGCACGGTAGTGATAGGATACGTTGCAAAATGTACAGCTGTGAGACTGTTGGACCTACGAAAAACTCGATGTCTTCGACATCTCGTATCGAAACCACCCTTCGTCATTACGTGATTTTCGTCCTGTGGCTGTCGTGTCCGCCTTTCTGCTTTCGTTGTCCAGGGCGATCACAAGAAATCTGGTGAAATCAAAAAGTGAGTTTAATCAACGTTTGAAAGGACTGTTCTGATTTAAAAGTACGAAGCAAGAAGTAATCTCCATTTTGTGCCGTGAACGTGTTCGATTTGCTCTTTTCGAGTAAGGCACGTTGAACACGAAATCTAATAGCCAATCACTCGACTCGCCGTCCGACGTCGTAGACGGGTGCACCGAATGTGTGGGACGCTGAAACAGAAATTGAAGCGGATGAGCTAACTTTATTTCCTGGAGTTTCAGTGTCAGCCTGCTGGAGCCTTACTCAGGTCTTCAGTACACTAGATAGTCGCCTACTCTTAGGGTTAAGTGATTTGACATCTTGCTGATATTGGTACCAAGACGATAAAATAATGTTATGATTTATTCTCGGCTGAGCTCACCGGTAGAAGACGTCAGGCTCCTTTACCGATTGGAAGGCATTGACAGAGAATGAATCATCAACTGTACATCGTAATCAGACACGAAAAACAAATCCTAGCCGCAGAAAGTTGGGAAATTAATTATAGACAATTGATTTCATAAACGATTAATTGCAGAAGAACGTTTTTTTAGGCTTGTTCACCCCCCACCCTCTCCCGTACTACATTGAAGTGTTTTCGACCAATCAAAAGACAATCAGATATACAGAATGTAGTAAAGAAAAGCTTTGAAACTTAGATTTACCCATGATTCATATCATTTGAACTGAAGTGATGGTTTTAGTGATTGGTCAACTGACTCGTTAAGTAGTCAATTAACTCTTCCAAGTTATTATCTACAAGTGAGTAACCAAAATCTCTGTCTCAACACTAATTTACTTCATGATTTAGTCTGAGTGATCCGTAGGCTTTGAATTTAACACTGTAATAATTATATTGAAGGTGTGGGAATAGTAAAATTGTTGGTGATATGGCTCTCCAGTGAGCAAGATGTGCCTTGACGCCTCCCTAACGCTCTCTTGCACTCACTGAAAAGGTCTTGATTTAACCATCACCGAAATTAAGGAAAATTTGAATCGATTACGATATTTTGACACACTTAGTGAAAAAACAAAGTCCTCACACAATGGTTGAATCAAAGCGTGAAACGTTCAGAGATGTTCAGATCGAATGCTGAGCTCCTCACCCTGGATATGATGAGAGGTCGTATCGTAATCAGACAAATGATCCAACGGCTTGAACGTGATTATCTAGTCACACGTTTTATGGGTGGACGATAGAGACAAGCGCTCTAGATTATATTAGTCTTGACATTGTTTATGAGCTAGGAAAATATTTACACATAAATCTTCCTCACAACAAATCGTATTAATGGAAAAGGCAAGTCCTTCTTTAGAGCATATCTGGCAATGGAACAGAAACTTCCTATTCAAAAACAAAGAAAGTGCTACATGGCGCTAGAAAAGTTCAGAGGAAAAAAGTTTTTTTACCTTCAGCTAGCTATGCCAATATAACGAAGCACCTCTTTATCATAGTTCAAGCACGGCGAGCGAGTTGCAAAAAACTGCCGAAGACGAGAACAATAATAAAAAGTGTGCTTGCAGATTGATCCACTAATTTTCACGTTTTGCCATCAGTATGTGGGAGATTGAATATCATAACAATGTAAGTGCCTTGATACCAAAACTCTCTTTTGAATAAAAGACCAGCAGTTGTAAGCGAGTTAACTACCCGAAAGCAAGCAACATGAGTTATTTGGTGAGCAAATAATTATGCAACACCACGGTCCTCCCTCTTTGAGCGATCCCAGCCGGTTAGTCACGAGGGCACGTGGCGCGTCCCCAGGTGGCGAATAGCGGAATAAACGCGAACCAAAAGCGACCGTGTGCTTCCCAGAGGCGCAGGTGGATTCAGGGATGAGCTCCCTGTTTGTGCATCGCCAAAGTGACTCTATTTCTACGAGTCAAGTCGGCCAAAAGCCTGCAATCAAGCTGCTGGGAAGTACATGGTAGGCGGTTAGGAGTCGCCTCCAACAAATAAGCTCCTCCCGCACCTCCGAGATAGACTGGCAAGCTACTCGCGAGTACCCAGTCTCCACGTTTAGAGCCTAGCAAGCTATACCTTGGGTATCACAATGCCAAAAACAGTAACAAATATAGGCCTCACTCCCCTGATCTCAAAAGAGCCTCTGGTACGGCAGCGCCATGTAGGACGAGTACAGAGAGGCTGCTAAAATCTCAAGGCCTAATTAGGTTGCCAAGATCGAAAAGGACTAAAATGACGATCTGGCCTACAATGCAAGAACTCTTGCTTACGAAACCGCTGTAGAAGATCTATTGATTCAAGCAAGAAGGATAAGGTACGGCGTCACTGGGCTGGCTGAGACGAGAGGACGCCAACCTTTTCAAGCTGTTTATAACACCGGAGAAGAACTGTTTCTTGGAACATGCGATAGCAGAGGTGTCGGCGACGTTGGCGTCCTCGTCAAATCGAATTCGACTGTGAACATTGATTCGTTTGAATAACTAACAACCCGTATCGGTCGATTACGTTTGAAACAATGAGATCCAATGCCGGCTTTGACCGTTTCGTTGCTTACACACCTACATCAAACTATGACGAAGACGACGTCGAAGTGTTCTATATGGACCTCGATAAATTCTTCAGAGAAGATCACACGTTCTTCAAGGCCATTGTCGGGGATTTTGATGCAAAAATTGGACCTAGAAGAACGTCTGCAGAACGTCTGAAGAACGTCACATTGGGACCCATGGACTAGAATGGAATAAACAAGGTCAAAGGCTATCTGAGTTTATCGTGACGACCCACACGATCCATGGTAGCTCACAATTCCAAAAGCCTCACTCTAAACGACGGACGTGGAAGTCTCCCAATGGAGAGTACCATAAAGAAATAGATCACATCTTAGTAAATCGAAGAATTTGCCTGACCGATGTTGCTGTTGTTCCTAAGTTCTATACGGGATCAGACCATCTCATACTTAGCGCAACGTTCCGTATTTCCGCGATAAGGAGAGAAAGCCGTTAAATTCAGACAACGAAGTCCCAGAACTAATGAACTGGGATGTGTTCAAATCATTAGTCGTCTCTTGAGAAGATACCATTGTCGACAGCATCGACGAAGAATACGATCGGCGTTGTATATCTTCACCTTAGCAGCTATGAGAGCCGAGGGTCCCAGGGTCACGAAGAGACGCTTGTCTCCGCTGACATTGGAGTTGGTACGTCAACGTTGAACCACACGAGCTAGAGGCAACCGAAACCTCACGTCATAACTTGCGAAACGCTGTAGAGAAAGATAATAGAAGACCTCAAAGAGAGACGAGCAGCAGTGATGGCAGAAGCTGCAGAAGCTGGGAAGAGCATTCGCAAAGCCCAGCGAGGCTTCGCCAATTGTAAGACCAAGATGATTGCACTCCATTGCCCTGACAGAATATTTACAGCTTCCAGAAGGGCTATAGAGAAAATCGGAAAAAAAATCATTCGTGAGCTTTTTAAATATTTCACAACCAAAATATCTGCATTCTACAACAATATCACTACCGACGTAAGAAGAGAGGTTCGACATTGCGATACAGTTTCGCCAAAACTATTCACTGCCACCCGGCAAAACGTCTTGCGAACATTAGAATGGGACCATATGGGAGTGAAAATTGACGGTCGGCAATTAAATCATCTTCGTTTTGCTGATGATGCCATCCTCATAACACCATGCATCAGCCAAGCGGAACGAATGTTGACCGATTTCGACAACCGCTGTGGGAAGGTCAATCATCAACTAAATTTAACGAAAACGATGTTCTTGAGGAACGGATGGGTATTGAATGCCTCATTTACGCTCAACGGAACGAACATCTCCGAATGCTCCAGTTACGTCTATTTGAATCATGAAATGAACATGATGAGGACTAAGAACATGCGACTCCGTGCCCACCTTTTCGACTCGACGATTATTCCTGCCCTAACGTATGCAGCAGAAGCCTGGTCGTTACGTAGGTAGGATGAAAGATCACTAGGCGATATCGAATGCGCAGTTGAAAGGTCGATGCTAGGAGTATCCCATATCTCGCAAATGAGAGAAAAGATTCGATGTTCCGACTTACGTCAACGATCGAAAACCAGAGACGCTGTTCTGCACACAAAAATATCGAAAATAAGGTGGGCCGGACAAGTGATGCGGTTCAACGACAACTGTGGACGAGAGTCGATTCCGACTGGGTTCCTCAGGACATCAAACACTCTACAGGTAATCGACCCACCCCTTGATCCAATTTCTTCACGAAAACTATAGAAGAAGATATGATGGTCATCGAATCCCCAAAGCGAGGATGACCCACTGAGATGCTCTTGCACGCGATAAGGAAAAATGGAAGTGCTGTTGGTACCGCTCGAGTCACTCGAAGATCAACGGGACGACAGGTGATACAGGTTATAATAACAACAAAACTGCTTCCATTCTGCGAAGAAATTAATTTTCATGATCCTGAAAAAGCACAACTGCGCGTTGGAAAGTGACTCTCTCAAGAACGCTATATTGAAGTGCAACTACGCAAGCGATCCCGACTTCCATAACGTTGCCAACATCAACAGCATCACTGTTTACAACGGACTCTAAAGCTCCAACTTATCCTCTTCCAACATGCCAAAGTCATGAGTATAATGAGTTATAGCGATGTTTATCTTATCACTTGTCAGAAGTATGCCTTCTTGAACCCATAAGAACAGCAAGAATATTAAAAAGAAATCATTATTGAATGCAACTGAGTTCTGTGAACCAATTGCATGAGATACTTCAGTTAGCTTGATTCTAGAACATCACTTTTTCACTATCAAGTAGACATCTTGTTGAAAATAAGAAACCACTTCACCAAGTTTTTTAAAAATCTAATGACAGTCAAGAAAACTCATTGGAAATCCCATTCTTCATTAGTTGTAACAATGCTTGGTTAAGATTGGTGAGAGTTAGTAGCAATAAACGATGCTGAACGGTGACGTATTTGTGTGAGACTGATCACAAACACTCCGTAGGTGACAAAACGCTTTAATTCAACTGGCGTTGACAGGCTAAGCGTATAGACGAATAAAATAAGCAATCTACCCTACTTTACTTTCAGCGAATCAGCTCAGAGTATCATTGAAGAGCAAATATGAGACTTTTAGGAAGCTAACGCAACAACAACCAAGTTTCGACGCGCATTTTATTTTTGCAATCTTAACGCCTTATTACCGTAAGTCATCATAGCAAGTCGTGTTACTTGTCCATGACTCAGCCTTTCTGAAACTTAAGCTCGTCACTGTTGGTGTGTAATCTACATGACTAGCGCACTATCCCAGTGGAGACGATTACGTAGACAACAGCAGATGCATGGGAAAAGTCTTTGGAGCAACACCGACATTTATGGTAGGCGCTGGAAAAACCGCTGTCCTAAATCTAATGCAATAGAGAATTCTACCAAATCATCTGTTTCTCAACATTCGTGGAATTCGATCATTTGCTCGTTTAGCAAAACATAGTTTAGTAAAAGTACGAATCATGCATATCCGTGTCACAATTGAGACGATTCCATCACCGTAGTATAATAACATAATTACATGGAAAACATTGAAAAAAACACATGATGGACTTTTCAAATTAGAGAAAGCGCCAGTGCATTTCATATTCTAACTCTGTTGCTTGACAGTGAGACTACATAGTCGTTACAATCGTAAGTTTCAATCTATCATAATTTAGAAAAAAGCGAGTGTGGCTCAGTGGTTAGAGGCGCTTTGAGACACATAAGTGAATAAAAGGGATGATCAATCGCTGGTTGGTGGTTCAAGCTACTCTCAAGGCTCACCATGCCTTATGTCCCCAGTGAATGCTACCAGACTTGTTCGGAAGATAGCAGCACTAATTTGATACATTAATGGGCCACTATGAGCTACTGCGAAAGTCAGGTATGCACTCGGTCACCTCAAGCGATTTCAGATGAAGACGAATGCATGGCGCATCTCTCACGATTTGATAACGCCGTGGGCCTTATCCAATAGTTTTTACCAACTAAAATCCACTCATGGTGGATAATCTGCTTTAATCTAATGGTCATTGTGATATGGTCTGGTAAGGGCTCTTGTACAGCCCGATACACGTGTTTCGTCCTTACAGATTCGTCAGCCGGGCAAAACCCGTCGTCTTTCGATCGTTTTATAGTCAGTTCTCTCGCGAGCCTTACACTCCTCATAGAGAGTCATCGAAGACAAGAAGACGAACGTTTTACACTCTATGTCAAGTGAAATTTTCACCTCACACGGCTGATACTTTTATCATAATTATACCTTTATTTCGAGCGCTTTGTTTAGACCACTGAAATTTGAGCGTGGTCTAAACAAAGCACTCGAAATAAAGGTATAATTATGATAAAAGTACCAGCCAAAGAGCAATCGAGTGCGCAACACTCTGTGATAGGTGAAAATTTCACTTGACATAGAGCGTAAAGCGTTCGTCTTCAATGACTCTCTATAAGGAGTGTAAGGCTTCCGAGAGAATTGACTATAAAAAGATCGAAAGACGACGGGTTTTGCCAGGCTGACAAGTCTGTAAGGACGAAACACGTGTATCGGGCTGTACAAGAGCCCTTACCAGACCACATGACAAGTTGGCTCAAATAATAATGAAAGAATCTATTGAAATTTGAGCGTGGTCTAAACAAAGCACTCGAAATAAAGGTCATTGTGATAGTTAGTCCTCAGAACGGAGGAATGCTCTCTGCTTCATCCAACTCACATTTCACAATGCGGTTTTCAAATACACTGACTAGATAGATCGCTCCTCATGGGTGATCTATGTTATGTTTTACGTCTCCCGCATTCTTGGGTTTCATATTACTTATCGACGTATTACTGTTGTGATATTGGTTGATAGGACCATTAGAGATCATCGATTAATCGCTGTGTTACGCAATGTGGTGTCGATCTGCTATTGTACATTTTTAATGGGTATCGATGTTTTGTTGTGCAATTATTGTTTATTATAGGTTACTTTTTCTCTCTACATTGATAAATAGTCCGCGTGGCAGGCATCTATTGCGTGCGCCAACATTGATCACAACAACAACTGAACCGAGCATTCGTTACTCGAGTCACTACAGTGCAATAATCAAACTCATCGCACGCATATAAGGTAGTGAATCATTAGAAAGATCATAAATGTTGTTGTTCTGTCATTTCAACTTCTTATAGATATATGATGAGAACTGGCACAATTGCAAATTGTCTTTATTTTACAATAAACCCAGTGAAGTGGAGTGGTGTGCAAAAACTCTTGCGCCAATTGCGATTCGAACCCATATTTCACCCTATCCGGGAGCGCGTGCTGAACCGTTCCACTGCCAACGCCCGTTTTGACACCACTCTTTCTAACTATCTGTCAAAAGCCAGCCGTCTACGGCCTGGCGTGGGTAGTCGCTATCGACACTGAACCCACTTATGTTGACAGATATTGGTACTGATGATCAATCAGAATTCATTTTATTTGATCGCCTCTTGCGGTGATAAGATGTTACAATATACACAGTGATGTAGAGTGGTGTGCAAAAACATTTGCTTCAGCTGGGATTCGAACCCATATTCCACCCTATGCGGGGGCGCGTGCTGAAAATAGGCGTCGACAGTGGAACGGTTCAGCACGAGGTCCCGGATAGGGTGGATTGTGAGTTCAATTTTAGCTGACGCAACTGTTTTTGCACACCGCTCCACATCACTTGGTTTATTATAACATCATGCCATCGCAAGAGGAGGGCCAAATGAAATAAATTCTATCTTTTTTTCTTGGAATGCGCTACACGAAATAGCAAAAATGAAGAAAGTTGATTGTTGCAGTTATGTCCGTAATGATGCTTATAACTGATTTAGGAAATACTGTTGAATAACGCAACATACTATAATACTTTATGATTACCGGATTCTGAACATCGCGTTTGTCGCAAAGTACAATCATTCAAACCTTTCTCCTCATATTCGTGATGTCCACATGCAACCTTGGTTTTCTTCTTATCTGTCATCTGAAAATGTTCTTTCTACTTGTAATAGCGTTATGATAAAATCAAATCTGTTTTGAATGACGTCACATATATTGCTTAGTTTATGACCTCACAGCATTTTAATTGAGAATTGGCAAAAGCTCTGGTGAATCCCACTCTTAAATATTTGATAATTCGCATTGAAGTTGAACACAGCCCAGCACCGCATGTTGCCATCCACTTTCTGGAACACTACTCAACTATAGCTGAATATTACGCTAACCTTTTCAAATGGCTCAGCAATATCTGTACCTTTAGTTCCATGCCACCTATCTACCTGAAAAGTGAAGCACTCTTGCTGCTGTAACCAAATACGGTGAGGTTACTCCTAATTAGATCGATGCCTCCTAAGACAGAATTTTAGTGAGGCGTTCAGGAAAAATGTTCTTTGAGTCTTTTCAAATCCTAGCTTAGTTTACCAGCTTTTTCCTCTGAGATAGTCGTCCTCTTCCAAAATCAACTAAGAGCTTTCTTCGAATTGGATTCCGACAGATGCTCCGATCGTGCGACATACGACCTTCGTTTTTCTCACGGAAAGCGATGCTGCTATTGTTGGTCGCATGCGTCAGAGAAGCCTTTCCCATTGCAACTAGTTTTAGCAATGTCGAAAGCCTTTTCGTCTGATGGGCAATGGTACTTCTACAAAATCAATATGAGAAACAATTCCTCATAAAATCAAAAATTGAATTTTTTATTATGAGAAAGTTTCGTCACCAGCAATTTGGGCTCTTCGCCTGCCTTTTTGAAGTGAAAAAAAAATTAGTTTTGAAAAGCACTTATACGATAGTGATGGTCAATCTGTCAATTAGCAGAAAAGCACAGCCTTCTGGTTTTCTTTCAAAAGTCAAAAAAACATATAAAACAAACCTGCCAAACTTTTGTTTACCTCAGATGGGTCTACTATGAAGAAACGATCAATCATAAAAAAACGCACGGCATAGAGGTTTAAGACACTGAATTATTTGCGAAAAGGCTAGAAATAGAAACAAGAACTGAGCTGATGATTCCTCGGACACGATTAGTTGAAATTTCTAGAAAGAGTCAATGAAACTCTTGGAATTTACTTAGAAAACCGTAATCTAGACAGATAAGTTTCCTCTTAAAGGATAGGAAAGGAAGACAAAATTCACCGCACTTCAGGTGCTTGGATCGGTTGTTTTAGCAGCTTCGTAATTTGACTCAGCAAGAAAGAATTATGAACTATTGATTAGTGACGAGATCGATATCAGTCGGTCATGAAATCATAGATGCTTTAGTCAAATTACCATTTTCGCCCTCAACATATTCGCTTCGACTTTAGTTTTCCGGTTAATAACGAAAGTTTTTGGTGTTGCAGTAGATCAAACAAAGAAATTCTACAGAATTACTCTATACTGAGGTTCTATGCAACAATGTCCATAAAACATTTCAACATTTTTAATCAAATTTGTTGAAGAAAAAGTATTTCGGAAATTCGCAAGCGTGATTGAAATTTAAGTTTCAAGTGTAGGCAACATCCAAATCAACCACTCAGTCAACCACGTTTGGATGCACATGTTCAAAGTGGTACATGTGTTAATATTTTACTACGCATGCACCGAACGTCCTCGTTCTCGTAGTCAAAGTGGGCCGAAAATCAATTCAAATTGTCGTTTTACACTGATAATTTGATTTCTAGGATAAGATTCCAATATACCCCCACTACATCGTGGAGAGTGAAACACACAGTCAGTGGAATGTTACTTAAGATGTCTTCGAGTTTTTTATTTCATGAACAAAAGATGATTAAATCAATGTGTATGGCCACCCAGATCTAGAGTAAGATTATTTGTTTTGCATTAGTGTCGGGAAATCCTCTGTCTATTTTCCAAGCCCGTTTTTTCGTCGAAATACGAAAACGGGCACCAGTAAATGACGGACCAGATTTTTTTTTGCTTGACTTTCGATACCGCTTTGAGTTGCATGTGCTTACGGACAGGTCGATTGAACGTTCAGGAACGGAAGCGAATTTGCTTTCGTTTTTTTCACATGCAGTTTTTATGTAATATGACTGTACATTTGACAACTCGTTTGTCTATCTTGTCTTCTCTGCAGCAAATGACAAAACAACAATTTATATATCTACAGCTTAGTAGTGGCCGGAAATCGATTGTTCAGGCTTCTATCTTAGCCAAACAATCAAAGCAAATTTTAAGGCCAGCCTATGTTGCTTTACCAGCTCTCTCATCAAATTAGTACCCAAACCATACAAAAATGAAGCATTTTTGGCACTCCAAAAATAGGACCATAACTTGTCGAATCGAAAAGCCATGCATGTTCGTAACTCTCTTGTGCTTCGTGGCCTAGGGAACTCGTGGATGGTTCACATTGCGGAATAACTCGTTATGGTATAAATTCAAGTCAAAAAAACTTCATCATGTAAGCGTTGGCGCAATTATTTTGGTTGTTGACATTATAATATAGCATCAAATAATTTCATACTGGATCATTTTAGATTGCTGCATACCAAGAACAGATGCTTAAAGCTAGATTGCTGAGAAATTTAAAAGTTCGCGAATTAGATTTTGAGTTGAAAAAAACATATATGGGAAAAATTAAGGTACCGGTAAAAGTCACCATCATTGCATGGAATTTGAAATATCTGCTCGGAAAACTCTTCGCTAATTTTTCACGATTTTCAAAAATCCAAAAAGAAATCGACAAGGAGAGTTTCTGCTACTCAGGCGTGAACCTTGTACTGTGCAGTCTCAGTACGTGTAATCAACATTCTCCATGAAATTACGAATGTTCCCAACCTTTTCTTAGGTGGGATTCACTTAAACTTATGAAGTCATGCTTGATCTGATTGTCCTCGTGTATTTTGATTCCGTAAGTCGAATGTTATTTATGTCTCGTAAGCCGCTTGCGCTGTCAACGCACTTACAGCTTCATACGGTGGGTGCGCATCGGCTCACTCATGACCGTCAAAAGCCTGTTGCACTTTCGTTGCAGATTTGGATCTGTTACGTAAGTGAACTTAATCACGCAACTGCTCTTTTCATGTGAATGGAAGAATGTGTGTTCTGCAATACTGTTTTAGTTGTTTCACTTCGCTCAACTTTAATTTAGGCTGATTTCACCCCATTATGAAGTGAATACAAGAGGACGAACTTTTTTGATCAAACTGTACTGCATTTTTCAATCTGCCACTGCGTTATACATAAGGTTGTGCTTTGAAAACGGTACATAGACGATCCATTTAAAAGTGAGATTTGGAGATGAATATCAGGAAGATTGGTATAACAAGTTTTGAAAGAATATTAGTTTCTTTCACGATTACACGGTAGAACAGGAAAACACGTTTGTACTTCACCTCTCAAATTTTCACTCTCGCTCAAAGTGTCGATTTTAAAATAACATGATGAAGCTACAAACTTACTGTGCAGAATGGAAGAAGGGAATGTATATAAAAAATCAACTTTAACGACAGATCTTAGAAGCATCCACGAATGCACCGTTGTGCTAACCTTTCCACGCGATGCTTGTCGAGATCGACGGAATTAATTCAGCAAGTGTAAATTTTGATTACAGATTGAGCATTTAGAAGGCAATAGTACATGAAGACTTATCTTAATGATCTACTTTTCCGGAAATTTTGCGTTGAAAGCTCAACATTGACATACACAGAACTCTAACAAAAAGCAAAATCAATAAGGCATCCTTTTCTTGAAGAACTGGAAATGAAATAGCAAACACGATGTCCATTTGGCTTTCCAAAAAGCAGAAAGAAATCATTTGCAGTATGGAGAATAGGCGAATATCCATCAATATTGGGAATTCTTCCCTTTCGATTGTTGTAAGACGATTTTTTTTCCTACGAAAAACTAACACTAATTTTCTGTCAAATATAGTTGTATTTGTATGTTGTATCATATTGTATGTATGTATGTATTATGTTTGTATTATTTGTATGTTGTATTTGTATGTTTGTATGTTTGTTGTATTTGTTCACCACTAAATCTCATAGGTATATAGAAAACATCATAACAATGCGAAATGCATTGAAACACTAATAAATCCGAGTATTAGTAATTAGAGTAGCTATCAGCTCAACTGGGTTTATAAAGCGAAATCACATACTCGACCAAACCTGTCAAAGGTTGGTAGCTGATAGCTAACATTGAGATGTTGAAGAATGAGTGGGTCGGGCAAATGTGCCTCAGTGGTGTAGGGGTAGAGCACGCATCACCGGAAAGGATGAAACGCGGGTTCGATTCCCGCCTGAGGCCGCGTTTTTGTTCACCTCTCAATTCTCTTAGGTATATAGAAAACATCATAACAATGCAAAATGCATTGAAATACTATCAAATCTGTGTGTCAAATATAGTTTCAAAAATATAAACAGATCTCATCAAATCACATAAGGCGCAGTGTGGCTCGATTCAACATCTTACGAAGCGACTCACTTTTCTCACTTTTTTCGTGACAATAGAAGTCAACCATTGTGTTTTCAAATTCAAATTTTAGTTGATGATTCTTTGCGCATCAAAATAATAGGCACCGGTAAGTGGCCGCTGGGCCACCGACTACCTAACATTAAGAGAGATGGTGAGAATTAAGATGCTCAGAAAACGGATCAAAGTTCTTTTCTTTCACTGCATCTTCTTCGTTCAGTTCGCCAGAAAATCACGCTACATTTACATGAAACAGCTTTGCAAATGTCGGCGGAATAATGCAGAACTCGAGCTTCACATTTCAGTGGAAAATCCTATCTAAGTCGGAGCGTTATGAAATTTTCAATGATTACGCTGACTGATGAAAGCAAAGTGCTCACGTGACGCAGAACAATGCGGTTCAACAAGTAAACCAGATTTGGTCCTTTCCATTGTCTCCACCCATGTTTCGACCCTTCAGAAAAAGCTTATTCTGTGCTCGTTTTTGATGTTTAAATAATGATCCGATAGCCTCACCTGCATCACCTGCCGCCCCGTTGATCGTCGTGTGACCTGAGCGGATACCAGTAGCACCTCCCTATTGTGTGCAAGAGTAGCCCATTGGGTCCTCCTCGCTCTATGAATTCGGTGAACATCGTATCCTTCTTCTAGGCTTTTCGTGAAAAAATCGGACCATAGAGTCGGCGGTCTTCTTGTGAAGTGCCTGATATCCCAAGGAACCCAGTCCTAACGGCGACCGCTTCGCCTGCCAGGTGCGAATCAACACGGTCACGTTGAGGACGAAAATACTCTTCTGTCGATAGACATAGTCAGTTTGGGGGATGACAGGACTTATCTTTCCTTCTAAGATGCAATGTTCCAAGTGAATATCTACAATGCTCCTTACTACCCATAGCCTTATCGAGATTTTTTCTACATATTCTACCATTTGCTGAAGATAAATTCCACATAAACGGCGGTAAGCAGCTAGAATTTTTTGGAAATCTATCACATTTTCAATGAAGCACACCCCCTATCGGCGACCACATCGCCTGCCAAGTGAGATATCAACACGGTCCGCAGCCTGTTGAGGACGAAAATACTCTTCCGTTGATAGACATAGTCAGTCTATCTCAATAATGACACACTAAGCATCTACAAAAATTTCCTTCACTACCGCTTACGCTAACGGCTCTCGTCCATCGGTTGTCGTTGAAGCGCATCACGTCTCTGATTTTCAATCTTTGACGCAGGTCGCAACTTCGAATCCTTTCTCTCATTTGCTAGATACGGGATACTCCTAGCATCGACCTTTCGACTGTGCGTTCAATAAGGCCAAGTGATCTTTCATCCTGCTTGCGTAGCGACCAGGTTTCCATTGCATACGTTAGGGCCGATTCTTTGTCTACTTCACTATATCCTCGATGCTCCTAAACGCTCTCCAAGCCGCTCGTTTCCTCCTGCTCAACTCTGGAGTTAGGTCGTTCATCATGTTGATTTCACGACTAGATTAAGGTAACTGGGGCATTTAGAGATGTGCTTTTCAAACGAAATCCTATTTTATTTAACCGCTTCTAGCGGTGTTATGATGTTATAATTAGATACCCATTGATGTAGAGCGATGTGCAAAACTTTTGCCTCAGGCGAGACTAGAACCCGCACCTCACTCTTTCCGGGAATGCGTGCTCTATCCGTTACACTATTGACGCGCATTTTTCACATCGCTTTTTTCACGCTACAGCGCATCTATCTGTCACCGGGCCACGCCGTTGACGGCTGGCGGCTGACAGATAGATGCGCTGTAGCGTAAAAAGAGCGATGTGTAAAATGCGCGTCAGTAGTGTAACGGATAGAGCACGCATTCCCGGAAAGAGTCAGGTGCGGGTTCTAGTCCCGCCTGACGCGAAAGTTTTGCACATCGTTCTACATCAATGGATGTGCGTTTCGTTGAGCATGAATGGCGCATTCAAAGCCCATCTCTTCCCTCATGAACAATGTTTTGTTTAGATTCAGTTAAAGGCTAATCTTTCTACAGGCGTTATCGAACTCGGTCAAGATTCGTTTTGCTTAGCTGATGCTTGGTGTTGTGAGGACGAAATCATGAGCAAGCGAAGATGGTGTATTGTCGACCTTTAAATTTACTTGCTTATCGCCCTCTTCTAATGTTCTCATGGCAGTTTGGAGGGTGGCAGAGAATAATATTGGCAAAATTGTATCGCCTTGTCAAACCACTCCCCTTACGTCGATGGGATGATAAAATTGTTATAGAATGGTGATATTTTGCTGGTTAAATCTCTAGCTCACGAAGGATCGTTATGTACTGAGTAGAGACTTCATGGTTGTTGAGACCCTTTATAACCGCTTTTGTGTCCACCAAATTAAAGGCTTTCTTCAAATCGTTGAAGATGAAGCAGAGTGCTAGTTTAAGTTATCGTGATACTTCAGTAAGTCGTGTGACGTGTGGATGTAGTCTGAATCCTTTTCGCAAGGCTGTCCCTCGTACAGTGTTTCTGCCAATCCCGTTTAGAATGACTTGAGTAATGAGTTTATAGGCAACCGACAGCAAGCAAATTGGGCGATGATTGCCTATGTCGTGAAGTTCTCCCTTTTTGAACAGCGGCGCTATCTTGCAGGTTTTCCATCGAATGGAAACTTTGCATTCTGAAAGGTAGCGAGCAAAGAGCCAAGCCAGGGTGTTGATGAGAACTAGCGGCAGGTTCTTAAGGTGTTCTTGTCCAATTCTGTCTGAACCAGGCGCTGTCCTATTCTTCATCGGCGATATAGCATGTACGAGTTTGGAAGGGAGGGCGGTGGAACGATAGAATTAATTTCTTCTGATCTATATGACGATAGGCAGACTTGGTTAGCGAGGAGATCCGAGTGGTGGTAGCTGATGGCTTTCTCCATTGCCCTTCTAGAAGCTGCAGGTGCCCCGTCGGTGTAGTCATCTTCATCTTGTAACTGATCAAGTTTCACTTAGCTTTGATAATGATTTTCCAGCTTCTGCAGCTTTTGTCATAACTGCTGCTCGTCTCTCTTTGAGGTTTCTTCTATCGCTTCTCTGCAGCGTTTCGCAAGTTAGGACGTAAGGTTTCGGTTGCCTGTAGTTCGTGCGGTTCAGCGTAAACGTATCACCTCGAGTGTCTGCGGAGACAAGCGTCTCTTCGTGACTTTAGGACTCTCGGCTTTCATAGCGCTCACGTAAAGATATTCTACGAGCCGGTCGTTTTTTTTTTGTCGATATTGTCGATATTAGTATTACCCCTAGAGTCGACTAATGATTTGAATACATTTCAGTCCATGGTAGTTCTAGGACTTTGTTGTTTGAAATTAGCTGCTTTCTCTCATTTCCGCGAAAAACGGAACGTTCTGCAAATGGGGCGATGGTCTGATCCGGTGTAGAATTTAGAAACAGCAGCAACATCGGTCAGGCAAAACTTTGAATTTACTGTTTTTATTATGATACTCTCCACTATGAGACTCCCACGTCCGTCGTTGAGAGTGAGGCTTTTGGAATTGTGAATTTCCATTAATGGTTTGCTTCGTCATGATAAACTCAGATCACCTCTCACCCTGCTCATTTCATTCTAGTTCGTAGGTACCAAGGTGACGCTCCTCAGACGTGCTTCTGGGCCCAGTTTTCGTGTTAAGATCTCCAGCAATAATCTTAAAGAATGTATAGTCTTTTACGGAGAATTTTTCGAGGTCTATATAAATGCCGGCATTGATCCATATCGTTTCAACCGCAATGTCAGACAAAGGCTGTCAGTTGCTCAAATGAATCGATGTTCACGGTTAAATTCGGTGTGACGCGGGCGCCAGCGCCATTGACACCTCTGCGATCGCATGTTCCAAGAAGCAGTTCCTCTGCGGTGTCGTAAACAGCGTTACAAAAATGGCTTCTTCTCGTCTGAGCTAGGCCAATGACATCGCACCTTATCCTTCTTGCTTAAACCAATTGATCATCTTCAGCGGGTTTGTGAGCTAGTGGTCGTCGTGTATTATAATCGTGTATTATAGGTACAGATTGTCATTTAAGTCCATTTATTTTGGCAGCAAGGTTCCTCCCTGAGATCTTAGCATCCTTTCCGTACTCATCCTGCTCGACGCTGCGGTATCAGAGGCTACTTCGGTGTCAGGAATGAGGCCCATATTCATTGCTGTTTTTAGCAATATGATACCCATGGAACAGTTTGCTTGACTCTAAATGTGGGGCTCAGTGCAAACAAGTACCTTGCCAGTCTCTCTCGGAGGAGCGGAATAAGCTTATTTTCTGAAGGCGACTCCTAAACGCCTCCCATGTAGTTCTCAGCCGCCTGTTTGTAGGCTTAGGCCGACTTGACTGTTAGAAATAGTGTTTTGTAGGCGCGGATATTATCAACTCAATACTTCGCCTTGGCGATGCTCAGAGTCTGCAGCGATTTAGCTTACTAGTTTGCGTAAGCACAAAAAATGAATAATAGCTTTCGGTAAAATAACTCTATAAGAGCGTTCTAAAAGGCTGAAGAAATTTATTACCAGCAGACCTATTGGTATTTGTTATAGTGTTATGTTACTATTGGTGTTATAGTGAAACCAAAGTGAAGTCAGCGGTGTTTCACAAATCTTTTTTCCTTTTTACTTCATTCAAAATTGGTGTGGGTAAATTAAAGAAAGGGTATTTCATTTCGGCATGCCGACACAAAGCTTAGAACAATCAATAATGAACGGGAAAAAAAGATAGAGCAATAATCTGGCGGTATCGAGAGATGATTACTCGAGATTCGTTCAACGGTTGAGTGCCACCGAACCCATAGGAGTGTCTGGCCCCACCCCCTCGCTCCGCCCCACCAATCACGTCTTTTGTGTTTTCACTATAATATGCTCGAATCTTGGCACACCAAATCAGACAATATTTCGTATAGTAATACCGTAACATAAGCGATCAATCTATATGATTTGCTCATCGCCATTTATTTTGCAGTCTGCAATTTCTAACAATAGTTTCCAACAATCTGCAACTTATGACAACATATCATATTTACATATAACATAAGAAACCAAAAAGAATAGTGCATTCCAAATAACACGATAATACAATTATTCAAATCAAGCGCAATAAATGCTCATAAGATGTCGATTTTAATTACAAGCAGCACCTATGTAATGGCGCTGGTCTTACAGATATGTGCGGGATAACAACACAAAAGTCATTGAAGGCGAATTGTCTCTTAAATGACTAACATAAACCCCCTCCTATAACTCATTGAATGTGATTCGTTCCTTGTTGACGCAGCACGTTCTATGAGCTTCCAGCAGCAGTATGTTATAAGTGAAATGAAAGAGGATACGCGCGTACTTGAGGAAGGGAATTGTAGATTATGAAGCTAAGAACCAGCAAATTGCATTCAACATTTTTAGTTCTTTTATGGAATGGAGAGTAGACAGCCATCTGGTACGTGAGGTTCATAAACTTCTTAATCTTGTTGTATACGATAAGACAACTGATGGGAGTAGTAAATGTCATCTGCAAAGCTGTGAACAGGCCGTGAAGAGATGTATGCATCGACGAGTTGGTAGTACGATTCAGAGGAGGAACCTAGCTTCGCCAGTACGCTCCTAGCAAAAGGAACAGCTTCAGTATAGAGGCATTCAAAATTTGTGGTGGAAGAGAATACACTTATAAGACAATGATCTGCACAGGTGCAGATACAATTCCCAAATCCGGCGAGCCTTTATCGAAACGACTAATTATGGATTTAATGGAGGGCCTGCTAGATCAAGGAAGACACCTTTACGCCGACAACTTGTACATCAGTGTTTCCCTAGCGGAAAAACCGTTGTAGAAGAATGCATACCTTACCGGAAACTGCAAGAGGAGACTTAAAGGTAGGCTAGAGTTTTCATGCAGGAGAAACTGCGTAAAGCAAGTGTAAAGCCGTGCGAAATCGAAATGCTCAGACGGTTTGACAAGGGAGAAGTGCAGATTCTCTCGCAATCATACGGCTCCGACGTAAATTCGGACACGAAGAAGTCAGCTTGGTATTCTGCAGTGCCCTTCTTTGGGCACGTGCATATCCTTCCGTTTTAATTTCATGTATAACATACGCTGCTGAACGCTCATAGATAGTACTGCGCCAACAAAGAACGAATCACTTTCAATGACTTTAGAGAGACGGTTTATGTCATTTACTCTGGTGACAATTCTCCTCTAACGACGACTAGCGGCGCTCTCGAAAAGATTTCACACGAGAACTGCCGCCGATGTGAGCGCTATAATGTTGTCGGCTAAAGAAGGCTTCCTTTATGCTCAAAATCATTGAAACAAAAAAATTAAATGTGTCCTATCTGGAACGCATTTCTGCCCAAAGTGTTAAGATTCCGCACATTTCTGCAATCCCAGCGATGCTACGTAGTTGCTGTCATAATGGCAAGATAATCATAGTCAAGAGGCATACGATAATCAAGAGGCATATGTTTCATATGTATTCACTGTATTTGAACTGCACTGATTGTATTACCGTATTATTTGAAGTGAACTATTGTTTCTGCTTTCCTGTGTTATATGTAAAGATAATATAATTTCATATATTGCAGATTGTTGGAAACTATTGTTATAAATTGCAGATTGTTGAACAAATGGTGATAAACAATGTGTATAAATTGATCTCTTGTGTTACGGTATCACTATATGGAATATAGTGTGATTTGGTGTGCCAAAGATTCGAGTATATTATAGTGAAAGCAGAAAGGGCAGGAGTGATTGGTGGGTATGGGGCGAGCGGCGGAGTCAGACACGCTTATAGGTCCGAGGTACTCAACCAGTTAGCAGTCCATGAGTTTTTTGCCAAAACGCTACTGCAGCCTTGAGCACTCTCACTACTAGGCCAGTCATTCCAAAAGACAGCATTTTCCTCAGTGATATAACAAAAGAAATCTTGGAAGAATCACGAGCTTAGAGAAAAACTCTGCTCGATGGCTTGAGAGCATACCTGACTAGTATGAAACACTCTCACCGTCAAACCTTATGGTGATTGTCAGTCTTCAGAAGACTGAAAGCAAGTTTTTTTTTGTAACTCAGAATTTCTGCACTAGGGCGATCACTACAAAGATCAACGGTGCTGTAGCGAGCACCACTGTATCCTTTTAGATGAGATCTATCGGTGCTTTCATACTTACGAGTTTTGACAAAAATAGTAGAGTGAGACGTCGCGTAGGCTGGAGGAAATTATAATTTTGTCTCCAAACAATGGGAAATCCTTTTTTTGATTGGTAGAAATCTCAAACTCAATCATCTTGAATTGCTATTGAAATTTATCACTGATTGAAACGTTAATGCTTCAATGGAGTAAAAGATTTTTTTAATGACGTTAAGCAATGTCGAAACTTTTCGTCAGGTGGAAGTAAAACCAGCACCTCACCCTTTGCAGAGGCGCGTGCTCTAACCCCTTGCACTACCGACGTCTGTTTTGCCGCCACTCTTTCACGATTTGTAAGTGTTTCGTTGAGAATGTGTCAAGCGCATGTTAGCGTACCGCAACATCGAGGAGAAAGCAGTGATAGTGTCGATTTCTCTTCGAACGATTTTCAAATTGAACATTGCACTTTTACACCATCTAACAGAATTCCACTGTGATGAGCTTTGTTGAGTGCGGAATGGTTAGCGATGAAGTCTATTGGTAGGCAAAGTGCTTATCCGCTTCCCTCTAACAACATGATCTTGCATTCACGTGGAATCGCTTAAAACGTCCATCACCAAAATTGCAAAATAACTCAACTCAACCAGCATTTTATGTCATTCAAAGAAAGAGAGAATTTTGAGTAGCAGTAGAAACATCGAGCAAAATGTTTAAACACACTTCGCACAATGAGTGCAAGGGAATTAAGTGCTTGGAATCTATAATCCTCACAGTAAGATGAAAAACTGAATAAATTATCACCATTGTGGGCAGATAAAGATGAAACTGTACAAACGCTGGAACGTCAATTTGTCACTCTCTCAATATGCAGCGATGTGTGGCAAGGACAATAAAGGCACATTTGTGTTTACATTTTAGTTGATGAACACGAGAAAAAGCTTGGCGCAAAATCTTCTCTGAGTGGAAATCTCATCAGATTATATGTTTATCCCTAAAAGTAAGGAGTCCTACCGTGATCGTTAGATAACTGTGGATCTTTTTGTGCTGCTGTATCTTACTATGAAGCATATCTTACTATGAAGCACGACTTTTTTTGAAATAGGCTCACTTCAACTACAAAATAAAATGGATAAGGAAGGTACAAGAAGCTTAAAGAATGTTGTTGAGCGTTGCTGTTCTTGCTTCTGACTTTCATGTCAGCAGACAGTCGGTGCTATCAACTAGATGTGCGACACTCATCAGCTTGTGCAGCTGGAGAGAGCAAATCGGACGCGTTCTACAACAAATTGAATAAAAACGTTCGATAAAAAACTTATTCAAAAATTCCCTGTTGGGAATTTCAATGTCAAATCGAAGACTGCCAGAGATAATGAATGAGAATTCGAATTCGGAATGAGAAAACAAAAGAAAGCGAAGATCATCGCATATTATTTCCAACTGCATCATGTATCTTTTATGAAAACGAAATCTTTGAGATGATAGAAATTCCTTAATGGACATGAGAAATTCTTAATCTGTGGATCATGTTAAAGTTTCCAAGATTGCTTGTGAAAAGGAGTTGCTCGAAAAAAGTAAACTGAAGTTTGATACTACTGCCACACTTCTTACACCACGATTTGAGGACATATGTGCAAACATTGCCAGTTAAATATAAGATTTGGTAATTATATGTTAGACGGCTACGAATGGAGAGCCGATTTCCATCGTTGCACAGGAACTTTTCATAGAAGTTTTAGAAAACATTCGAAAGCCTCAATATTTGGCTAGGGTCACACGTGGCCGTTTAGAGAAGCACTTTTTTAGAATGTTGTAAAATCCAAAATAAAGTTATGTTTCACACGACCCGTGTTCTTTTTTTTCTCTCTTATATTTAGCTAAACAAAATCCGTTCTTCAAAGTGTTAGCACTGATCGGTAGCACAACATCCAAGGAATTTAGAAATACATCTGCTTTTTAGGAAAGCCTTTCTGGTAGCGCTGCAGGAGAAGGGAAAAGTTTGCGCTTTACACCTGGCCGAAGAGAGTTCTTTGTTTAACTATTAGTAATCATACGATAACGTAAGTTTCAATGATTCCAAGGATGTGGTTATATTTGAGAACATAGCTAGCAAGGAGAATGAGACTGATTTATACTTTTTGGCGAGCTTATTCACTGGCTAGTTCATGGGTCGGAGGCGAGGCACATTGATCGATAGCTTGGTAGTTTATATATGTGTAATTAGATATGTCGCAACCAGAAATTTTTGATACTTAATTGTTAAGCGGCGAGAAATTCTCGAGCCGATCTTATTTGCTTAACAAAAATCTTTCACAAGAGTGTTGGTAGTTATGATAATGAATATCTTCTTCTGTTTAGCCGCTCCGAGGTGTTACTGATATCATTTATTGAATATCAGCGAAGCATATAACAATACAGTTAATAATGATGCATGAATATTACAACATTCGTGGTGGCTTACGTTTCGGCAAGGTTTGCCATCTTCAGAGCCTGGAAAGGTCAAATTGATTCGCAAATTATTTTTCAAAAGCCTTCATAACCCTAGCAGTAAACGTAAGAGATAAATTTTTGGGTCGCATAGGAAAAACTTCATTTCAAAAACACTCACCGCTTAGATGTTTTAGGTCTCCCGATTATTCATTGAGACCTGTCAATCGGAGTCTGTGCTAATGTGAGACTGTGCCTGGCTCAGGCCGGGAATATTAGCCTGAGGTATGGTGCTAGGTCACGCGTTATTACGAGGCATTCCTCTTTGCGGTTCATTTTTGGGCCCTTGCTTTGTATCCAAAAGGCTTCCAAAGTTTTACGCCTAGATGTTTTCGATTCCTGTGCAAGGACCGTGAATTTAACGTCAAAATCTGCTCCTTTATGCATCTGTTCCTTATGTCTGCCTAGTGGGGTTTTTGGGTCGGAGTTTCGTTTCCCGGCTAGGTGCTCTTCTACGCGGATGCGGAGTGGTCTATCCGTTTAGCCAATATATTCATCCCCGCATGCCTCGCAGGAGATTAGGTAAATTGTACCCGACCTCATGCAGTCGGCGTCTCTGCCGTTTGGGCAAACTTTGCAGTCGTTGGTTTCGCAGAGACGATCCTACAGTCGGTTGCGGAATAATTGGCGTTTTAGTGTTTCTGGTGGCATCTCGACAACTGCTACCGAATTATCTAAACCTGCTCTATTCAAGCAGCGTTTAATGGCTGCACTTACTTCGTTGGAAATAAAAGGCAGGATGAATGGAACTTTATCCTCGCTAGACCTTCCGTATAGGGGTGTCGAATTTCTTCTAAATTGAACCTAAGAAGCTCCTATCGTGTTGTAGCCATTAGAAATGGCTATTCTTCGCGCCAAGCTCATGGACTCTACCTTGTGTTCTTTTCCTATGCACACATTAGCAGCTGTTCAAAACATGTTTTTTATAAGTGCGCATTTTGTATGCGAGGGATGAGCAGATAGGAAATAAACCAGGATGTTTTTGTCGCTTGGTTTGCGATACCACTTTGTGTAGTAGGAGTTTTTAGAGAGGTTAACTTGAACGTTTTAGAATGGAAGCCAGTTTGCCTTAGGTTTTTCACGGGTAGACGTTATGCTTTCTGACTGACTATTCAAGAAATCAAAACATTTGTCCATCTCCTCTTGCGTTGAGCAGACGACAATACAATCATCTATATACCTACAGTAGAGTATCCGCCGGAGATCGAAGATTGGTGCCTCTATTTTAGACATAAAAGCAATAGCAAGGGCAGAGCTAATCGTTGTCCCATTGCCAGCCCTCTGATCTGCGCAAAATAATTCCCAGACCATCTAAAAAATGAGCAGCTTAGCCACTCTTTTAAGAGAGCCATTACCTGCCGAATGGAAAAGCCATACATGTTCGTAGTTCTTTCGTGCTCCGTTAGAAGCTCGCATATGGCTTGAATTGCGGACTCATTCGACACGTTTGTATAAATAGCGGTTACGTCGAACGATTCTATTAAGTACGCGTTGTTGGGAAACGCGTTACTTAGACGACCCAAGAACATTTGGGTATTGGTAAGATGGGCTGGAATGCGTTTTAGTAGTTGGACTAGTAGTAAGTTTAAAAATCACGTTGTTCTATCCGTTGGCCCTTCTACACAACTGATGATGGGTCTAACTTTGAATTTTGATGGATCAGTAGACGTAAGATCATCAGTGCATACCAACTTATAAGTCTTAATAAGTAAGTAAAAGACGGGGCATGATGGTGGAATAAGTTTTAGTTGAGATATAACGGAAGATTTTAAACCAGGCGAACTTGCTATTTTTACCCAATCACTATTCAATTTTCGGTATTGTTTTTGAAATTCCTAATTGGATGATGGACGATAGAGTGTAGTGTCCTCTGGGTGTTTTTTCGTTATCTCAACATCCAACTGATGGGGAATTACCACAAGCTCTCCTCCCTTATCATTAACTGGTAGTCGAATGGTTTTGGACTTTATTAGCTCCCATACCTGTCGCATAGCGGTTTTCTGCGTTGATGTTAGGTTGGAGCTAAACCTTTTCGCGCGATAGTGATTAAGAATTTTAAGAGTTTCGTCCGAAAATATGCGAAAATTGATATCCACTTCATTATTAGGGCCTTGCTGCCTAAAGAACGCTCGAGGAAAAGGCGGTGTTGTAATGCCCCTACATTTTCCTGTTGTTCGTGCCTGTTGGGTGGTTCTAGTCTAGCTTTATAGCGGAGCCGATCTTGAAGGTCTTGCAAATTGCACGCGATATTATACAGGGCTTCCTTATAAATGGATTGCGCTGGTGAGAGACTTGGGCCCATTTCTAAGAGCGAGCGCGCACTATCGCGAAGAGTCATGCCGCCTAACACGGTGACCCTTGAGGTTTCCGGCACATTATTAATGTTAGTTAGACTCTTAGGGCTTTCGTTAACGGTGTTATAGTGTTTTCTTAAAGTTTCCCTATGCGAATTGCTTAAAAGTTTTTCAAAGTTTCAAATTTTGATTTGCGAATCTATTAGGTCAAATGCTAAAGTGACCTTTTGAAGAAAATTTGAAAAACTTTTAAACAAAACGTTATTGAGCAGCATATTTGACTCTATTTATTCCAGACTGCAGATGACAACTTCTCTGCC
>JAHQIW010003969.1:0-81562 GCA_019055375.1 Parelaphostrongylus tenuis | reverse complement strand
CAGCTCACCTGTATCACCTGTCGTCCCGTTGATCGTCGAGTGACTCGAGCGGGTACCAGCAACTCTTCCATTTTTCCCTATCGCGTGCAAGAGTAGCCCAGTGGGTCCTCCTTGCTCTAGGAATTCGCTGAGCATCATATCTTTCTTCCATCGCTTTCGTGAAGAAATCGGACCAACGGGTCAGTGGTCTTCCTTTAGAGCGCTTGACGTCCCGAGGAATCCAGTCGGTAACGGCTCTCGTCCATCGGTTGTCGTTGAAGCGCATCACGTGTCCGGCCCACCTTATTTTCGATATCCTGGCGTGTAGAACGGCGTCTCTGATTTTCGATCGTTGACGTAGGTCGGAAGTTCGGATGCTTTGTCTCATTTGCGAAATACGAGATACTCCTAGCATCGACCTTTCGACTGCGCGTTCGATAACGGCAAGTGATCATTCATCCTGCTTACGTAGCGACCAGGTTTCTGCTGCATACGTTAGGGCAGGGATAATTGTCGAGTCGAAAAGGTGGGCACGGAGTCGGATGTTCTTTGTCCTCTTCACTACATCTTCGATGCTCTTAAACGTTCCCCAAGCCGCTCGTTTCCTCCTGCTCAACTCTGGGGCTAGGTCGTTCATCATGTTGATTTCACGACCTAAATAGATGTAACTGGAGCATTCGGAAATTGTCGTTCCGTTGAGCGTGAATGGGGCATTAGAAACCCATCCGTTCCTCATGAACATTGTTTTCGTTAGATTCAGTTGAAGACCGATCTTTCCACAGGCGTTATCGAAATCAGTCAACATTCGTTCCGCTTGGCTGATGTTTGGTGTTATGAGAACGATATCGTCAGCAAAGCGAAGATGGTTTAATTGTCGACCGTCAATTTTCACTCCCATTTCGTCCCATTCTAATGTGCGCATGACGTTTTGTAGGGTGGCAGTGAATAGTTTTGGCGAAATTGTATCGCCTTGTCGAACCACTCTTCTTACGTCAATGGTGATATTGTTGTAGAATGGAGATATTTTGGACGTGAAATCTTTATAAAGCTCACGAAGGATCATTATGTACCGAGTAGGGACGCCCTGGTTATCCAGAGCCTCTATAACCGCTTCTGTT
The DNA here is from genome assembly GCA_019055375.1 of Parelaphostrongylus tenuis. Classification (NCBI taxonomy): domain Eukaryota; kingdom Metazoa; phylum Nematoda; class Chromadorea; order Rhabditida; family Metastrongylidae; genus Parelaphostrongylus; species Parelaphostrongylus tenuis. The sequence continues at coordinate 80,465 of JAHQIW010003969.1, read as the reverse complement.
TCCACTGAATCAAAGGCTTTTTTCAGATCGATAAAAGTGAGACAGAGTGGTTGTTTGTACTCTCGCGAAACTTCAATGAGTCTTGTGATCGTGTGGATGTGGTCCATGGTACTAAATCCTTTTCTGAACCCTGCTTGTTCGCATGGCTGTCGTTCGTCCAGTGTTCTGTCAATCCTGTTCAGGATGACTCGAGTAAAGAGTCTATAGACAACGGACAGCAAGCAGATTGGGCGATAATTGCCTATGTCGTGAAGGTCTCCCTTCTTGAACAACAATACGGTCTTGCTGGTTTTCCATTGAATAGGGACCTTGCATTCTGACAGGTAGCGAGTGAAGAGCCGAGCCAGGGTGTTGATGAGAACTGGCGGCAGATTCTTCAGATGTTCTGGTCTAATCCTGTCTGGACCGGGTGTTGTTCTGTTTTTCACCGACGATATAGCATGTCGGATTTCGGAAGGAAGGACCGGTGGAACGACATATTCGTCCTCTTTCAATTTATATGAAGGTAAGAGAACATGGCTAGCGAAGAGATCCGAGTAGTACTGGTGGATGATTTTCTCCATAGCCCTTCTGGAAGCTGTAAGTGTCCCGTCAGGGTATCGGAGTGCAATCATCTTGGTCTTATAGTTGGCGAAGCCTCGCTGGGCTTTGCGAATGCTCTTCCCAGCTTCTGCAGCTTCTGCCATAACTGCTGCTCTTCTCTCTTTAAGGTCTTCTTTTATCGCTTCTCTGCATCGTTTCGCAAGTTCGGACGTAAGGTTTCGGTTGCCTGCGGCTCGTGCGATTCCACGTTGACGTATCAGCTCGAGTGTCTGCGGAGACAAGCGTCTCTTCGTGACCTTAGGACTTTCGGCTTTTTTAGCGCCAACGTGAAGATATTCAACGAGTCGACCGTATTCTTCGTCGATGTTGTCGACAACGGTATCTTCCCACGAGCCGACTAATGATTTGAATACATCCCAGTTTATGGTAGTTCTGGGACTTCGTTGTTTGAATTTAGCGGCTTTCTCTCCTCTCCTCGAAAATCGGAACGTTGCGCGAAGGAGACGATGGTCTGATCCCGTGTAGAACTTGGGAACAACAGCGACGTCGGTCAGGCAAAACCTTCGATTTACTATGATGTGATCTATTTCGTTATGGTACTCTCCATTGGGAGACTCCCACGTCCATCGCTGAGAGAGAGGCTTTTGGAATTGCGAGTTATCATGGGTGGTTTGGGTCGTCATGATAAACTCGGATAGCCTCTCACCCTGTTCATTCCATTCTAGTCCGTGGGTCCCTATGTGACGTTCTTCAGACGTTCTTCTAGGTCCAATTTTTGCGTTAAAATCTCCGACAATGACCTTGAAGAATGTATGATCTTCTCTGAAGAATTTTTCGAGGTCCATATAGAACGCTTCGACTTCGTCTTCGTCATAGCTTGATGTTGGTGCGTAAGCAACGAAGATGGTTAAAGCCGGCATAGAACCACATCGTTTCAACCGTAATCGTCCGATGCGGGTTGTTAGTTGTTCGAACGAATCAATGTTCACGGTCAAATTCGATTTGACGAGGACGCCAACGCCACCGACACCTCTGCGATCGCATGTTCCAAGGAACAGTTCTTCTCCGGTGTCATAGACAGCGTGAAAAGGATGGCGCCTTCTCGTCTCAGCCAGGCCAATGACGTCGTACCTTATTCTTCTTGCTTGAATCAACAGATCTTCTACAGCGGATTGTTGAGCAAGGGTTCTTGCATTGTAGGTACAGATCGTCATTTTAGTCCGTTTCGATCTTGGCAGCTTAGTTCGGCCCTGAGATTTTAGCAGCCTCTCCGTACTCGTCCTACCTGGCGCTGCCGTACCAGGGGCTCTTTCGGGGTCAGGGGAATGAGGCCCATATTTGTTACTGTTTTTGGCATTTTTGATACCCAACGTGTAGCTTGCCAGGCTCTAAACGTGGGGGCTGGGTACTCACGAGTAGCTTGCCAGTCTCTCTCGGAGGAGCGGGAGGAGCTTATTTGTTGGAGGCGACTCCTAACCGCCTCCCATGTACTTCCCAGCCGCTTGATTGCAGGCTTTTGGCCGACTTGACTCGTAGAAATAGAGTTTTGTCAAGTCGGCACTGCAGAAGCAGGGAGCTCGTCCCCTGAATCCACCTGCGTCTCTGGGAAGGACACGGTCGCTTTTGGTTCGCGTTTTATTCCCCTATCCACCACCTGGGGACGCGCCACGTGCCCTCGCGACTAACCGGGCGGGATCCCTCAAAGAGGGAGGTCCGTGGCCCAACAGCTTAAGACATATTATATTCTTTTCAGTACTATTTCAGTTGTTATATCAGTCCACGGTCAGACTGAGATTCATTCGATGACGATAAAGTCCTTCCTTGCTCATTTCCTCCTTGTTGCAGTACGTTCAATTTTTTTCATAAATTCGTAACGATGCGATCTCACTTTGAGCTAATACACACTTATTCTACCAGGACAAACAGTGTTTTCTTGCACCCTACGTAAAAAGTTGTTTCACTTTTCTGGAACTCGTATTCTAACCATAAATGCAAATAAACGGTATTTTTCGTATTGAAGGGCACCTATGTACATTAAAGTCTCCTTGGTTCCTACGGCTATTGTGTATAATGGAAATTTCAAAGGCTTAGGAATTTTAGATCACTTTTTTTTAGCTTACATAATTTTTTCACCTTGGAACTTTGGAAATACTTTCGTTTGCAACTGCTTTTGAGAATTCGCTTCGGATTAAATAGATCAAATATAAACTGATCTCATATTTTGATCATTTCAGAGGCCTGGTATTGCACCCAGAAGTAAGACGTACTTTCCACCTTTCTAGCAGTGCTCATCACTAGCACTCCCCTTTTGGTTCAACCGTTCTCCTAAAACTGAGGTTAGCGGCTTCGAGCATGTATCACTGCATGCCAAGTGGAAAGATCACTTGATATTCCGGTGATTTAGAGCCCAGTGTTCACGGCTTTAGATTAACTTCACAAATGTTGAAACATCTCACAAAACATGCATATAGTCTCAGTGCGATGGAGTAGAGTTTGTTCTATGCGATTGTATGATTCCCAACTCTCAATCTACTTTTCCACCGAAGAAATAATCGCCTCTTTTCAAAAAAAAATTGCAGATGACATCAACGTCTGAAGGTTTCCATGGTCGAGCTATTCATTAACGTTCACATTGCTCACTAGTTGATAATTTTCCATATTCATAACACGAGGTTGTCATAGCAAAATTTATTTCAGCATCTGATGTTTCGCCACATTTCACCTACTCCTCCTCCTTTTTTCCGGAGGAGACGAAGTTTGGAGAAGCATCAGGAAAATATAGGGTTAAGGAAGTTGATTGAAGCCTTTTTGGAAGTTCAAACCATTTTCTGCGAAGATCCATCAAATTAGCGGTCTTCTTATTTTTTTTGTCGCAAATGTTATTGTCTCAACCTTTTTCTTGAAATCAGTGTAACGATTTTATCCTTTCTCCACCGTAGATGCGATAACGTGGTATGAAGATAATGGGGATGCAAATGTAAAACCAAATCCGATAGATATTGCTAAACCTAGCACAACGTATGTAAGTTTGTTCCAATGTGATTTCTTCATTTTACAGAAGAAGAGCAAAATTCAAAGTTGATACCTGGTAGAATATCTATCATTTTGACATAAGCGCATTTTAAGAGATTTTCTCTTCAGAAGATCAACGTAAAAAGTGAACCAAGAGCCTCGTAAGGTGAAAAAATTTTTGTGTAATAATTAACCTGAGTTTCGCTGAGTAGAGAAAGTGGTATTTATGTTGATTCTACAGCAGTACAGCTGCACATTAGAGAGTAAGGCTCTCAACATTGCCAAATCAAATTGCGACTACCCAGACTCCCCAGTCTTATTAGCATCGGCAGTGCAAGCAGCAAAATAGCGATCCGTACCCAAGTCGACGATTCTAACGTCATAATTGCGGTGAGTTAGAGTGAAGCTTTGCTTGTCTCTCATATTAATTGTTCACTTCATACAAAAGAAGATGAAGTCGCTATTCTGAATGATATTAATGAGCTCAACAAAGCTTCAAAAAAATTCAGAACGTTTCTTTCAAACGCCACGCAAATATTACTTCACTTGAAGCCATCAGCCATGAAATATAGTTTTTATCAAATTCATTTCACTTCCATTTTTTTTCCTTTGTAGGCTGGGGCTCATAATTGGTACTGTACAGGCTGTTCAAACAGTCAAAGTCTCTGAGGTTTCAGTATCTTCAGAGCTTCAAAAGGTCATATTGCTCACAACCAGTCGAGCAAAACGCATCACATCATTAAAAAGTACAATGACTCTAGACTTCTTCCAAGCACGATACAACGTTCAACATATCAATTCTTTTCTATAAGACCTCCATGGAGTTATTCAAGTGGAGACCAGCCGGGAGACGATCATATGGGCTCGTAACGCAACTCTCACATCAAATCAACAGTCTTGAACAATGTTCCGTATCAACTGCCATTACGAGGCATTGCTCTCTGCGGTCCATATTTCAATTAATATTGCCCGTCCAGACTTCTTCTAATCTCACACCCTGACGTCTTGTGTTTTTTGCAAGTCTAATGAATTCAGCTTCGAAACTCCTCCGTCATGTGTTGTTGTCCTATGCGAGCCTAATGTGGCACTTGATCTAGCAATGAGACTGTCAAATAGGTGTTCTTTTACGCAGACACAGAGTAGCCTTTCCATTTGTCAATGTGCTTTTCGGCACATGTTCATGCCATACGAAATGGTCGCATAAACGTTTGTGAACTATTTGGTGTCTCAAAGTGTTCAATTGCCGGATATTATGTCTGTTGAAGCTTCATTAGTGCTTCATTTTTCAGGTTAAATGGTGAAAAGACAATAGTTACCTGACAACATATCATTTCAAAAGGTTAGTGTGAGTTTAATCAGTATTTCTCAAAGAGAATGGCAGTAGATGGTACTAGACAGTCGCAAACTGTGACGTTATTATCAGATTGTTCAAAGTTTTGAAATTTCCAACTCTTTAGATAGTACCAACTATTTTAGTGTATGAGCGATGAGAATGAATAGTTTATCTGATCTCATTTCAAACAGATTGGGAATGGTGATATTGATATTACGACCAGAAAGAACATTTCCAGATGCCGAGACAAGGAACAGCCACGTTCAATGTGCATTTCATTGCTGATACATGAAAAGAAAGAAAGAATTATTTTAATCGAGTAAGGAGGTTTTTCTAATGAGCACTGAGAGAACGCACTCATCAGCCTGACTCTTTACTAGACTGATGTCTTTCGATAGGGTTAAGCTATCAATTGAATACGTGTTGTTCAGAAAAAGCTGTGCAATAATCTGACCAAAATGAACAGCCACTTCTTCGGTACTCATATGGTAAATGGCGCCAAATGAAAAATCGATCTCATTCGCTGAACAAGAACTAATCATAGGAATGTTAGCTGCCCTTCAAAAGTTCAAATCCCTCGTTAGAGCGCAGCCGGCTTTTGAAAGACCTTTCTATAACACTGCAAAATCTACAATTATCTTTCACACCTTGCGTGCGCCTTCATTTTTCTCACAAGTATAGTTCGCAGGAATAACTCAAAGCACATCAACTTGTTGAAAAACTTCCGTACTATCTGACGTTTTACCTGGAGTTCCTTTCAAAAGGAGGCGAACATCGGTACTTATATGTTAGACAACGACAAATTTTTAAACCGATCCCATTCGCTGGACGGATACTTTTTATTGAGACGCCCTTATACAACGCTGTAGCATTCAGAATGAAATTTTGCACCACAGTCGCCTTTCGGCTTCATTTTCATCACGCGTATGAAGTGTTGGGAGCGTGAAAAGCATATAAGCGTGTAGAGGAATTTCCTTGGCATCAGAAACTACCCTGTTATCTGAAGCTTCTGCCGATTTGCTGAAAAATCCCTAATTGAATAACAATATTTCGAACGCGATCGATCGCCCCGCCCCTGCTCCTCTCCACGGATTGCCCGATAGGTAGAGTCAGCGAAAATGCAAAACTCGATGTCGTTTGTCCTGCTAACGATAATTCCAAACGATAGACACAAAATAAGTTCTTCTTTGCAATAATTTACCGATGTCATTTCTTTGCACCAATATTAAATCAATCAAATAGCACCTAAAGGGACAGACGAGTGCCCTCAAACCCTTTTTTCTATCTGATGCTCACTTTGGTGTGACATTTTTGAGTTGCACACTCAAAAAAATATCGGCCCTCAAAGTGGATCTTTATTGTATGCTTATTTCGGCGCAAATATGCACGTGGTAGGACTCCATATTCTTGCAGCAACACGATTACTTCTTCTTCATTCTGTGGTGAAGTAAAGAGGTTCATAGCTGAATAAGACGAAGGGAAGCCACAGCGACGAATTATTGATTAGATAATCGCCTACCCTACCGCGTGGCTCGATAGTGATCTACCACACCATGCCTTGTAATGGCGGCAAGTATTTTCATTTTATCAAGGATTTTTTCACAGCTTCGACAAAAATTAAAAGAACAGAAATTCATGATTGTGATACTATGGAGAATCCTCCAACGCTGATATACTTTTCATGCTATCAGCGATTTACAGGCGTGATAAAAATGAAGGTGAAAGAAGAATGTGAAGCAAAGTTCTATTTTGGGCACTATAACGATATAAAAGGTGTCATGGAAAACGGCGGCCTAGAGTTGTGGCCATAGATTTAGGTTCCCACGTTACTACTATCACCCCAGGACCGAAAAGCTCGGCATCAAATCTATTAACCTCGGCATAGTTTGAATAGATGAATATCTTCTTCTGTTTAGCCGCTCCGAGGTGTTACTGATATTATTTATTGAATATCAGCGAAGCATATAACAATACAGTTAATAATGCAGCACGAATATTACAATAGTCGTGGTGGCATACGTTTCGGCATGGTTCGCCATCTTCAGAGCCTGGAAAGGTCAAATTGATTCGCAATTTATTGAATCGATGGCCTTCAAAGCCCCAGCAGAACACGCAAGAAATAAATTTCTTGGGTCGCATAGGAAAACTTCATTTCAAAAACACTCACCGCTTAGATGTTTTAGATCTTTCAGCTAATCATTGAAGACCTGCCAATTGGAGTCTGTGCTAATGTGAGACTGTGCCTGGCTCAGGTCGGGAATATTAGCCTGAGGTATGGTGCTAGGTCACGCGTTATTACGAGGCATTCCTCTTTGCGGTCCATTTGGGCCTTTGCTATGTATCCAAAAGGCTTCCAAAGTTTTACGCGTAGATGTTTTTGATTCGTGTGCAAGGACCGTGAATTTAACGTCAAAATTTGCTCCTTTATGCCTCTGTTCCTTATACGTGCCTAGTGGGGTCTTTGGGTCGGAGTTTCGTTTCCCAGCTAGGTGCTCTTTTAGGCGGATGCAGAGTGGTCTACCCGTTTCGCCAATATATTCATCACCGCATGCCTCGCAAGAGATTAGGTAAATTGTACCTGACCTCATGCAGTCGTCGTCTCTGCCGTTTGGGGCAAACTTTGCAGTCGTTGGTTTTGCAGAGACGATCATACAGTCGGTTGCGGATTAATTGGCGTTTTAGTGTTTTTGGTGGTATCTCGACTACTGCTACCGAATTATCTAAACCTGCTCTTTTTAAGCAGCGTTCAATGGCCGCACTCACTTCGTTTGAAATAGAAGGCAGGATGAATGGAACTTTATCCTCGCTAGACCTTCCGTGTGGGGGGGGGGGGGGGGCGAATTTCTTCTAAATTCAATCCGAAAAGCTCCTATCGTGTTGTAGCCATTAGCGATGGCTATTTTTTGCGCCAAGCTCAGGGATTCTACCTTGTGTTCTTTTCCTACGCACACATTAGCAGCTGTTCAAAACATGTTTTTTATAAGTGCGCATTTTGTGTGCGAGGGATGAGCAGATAGGTAGTGAACCAGGATGTTTTTATTGCTTGGTTTGCGATACCAATTTGTGTTGTAGGAGTTTATGCAGAGGTTAACTTGAACGCTTGAAAATGGAAGCCAATTTGCCTTAGTTTCTCACGGGTGAATGTTATGTACTCTGACTGACTATTTAACAACTCAAAACATTTGTCCATCTCCTCTTGCGTTGAGCAGACGACAAAACAATCATCTACATACCTACAGTAGAGTAGCGGCAGGAAATCGATTATTGGGGCCTCTACTTTAGACATAAAAGCGATAGCAAGGGTCGAAGCTAGTCATTGTCCCATTGCCAGCCCTCTGATCTGCGCAAAATAATTCCCAGACCATCTAAAGAATGAGCAGCTTAGCCATTCTTTTAAGAGAGCCATGACCTGCCGAATGGAAAAGCCATAGATGTTTGTGGTCCTTTCGTGCTCTGTTAAAAGCTCGTATATGGCGTGCATGGCGGACTCATTCGACACGTTTGTATAAAGAGCGGTTACGTCGAACTATTCCATTACGTACGCGTTGTTGGGAGACGCGTTACGTAGACGATACAAGAACATTTGGGTATTGGTAAGATGGGCTGGAATATGTTTTAGTAGTTGGACTAGTATTAAGTTTCAAAACCACTTTATTCTATCTGTGGGTCCGTCTACACAACTGATGATGGGTCTAACTTTGAATTTTGATGGAGCGTAGACGCAAGATCATCAGTGCGTACCAACTTATGAGTCTTAGTAAGTAAGTACAAGATGGAGCATGATGGTGGACTGAGTTTTAGTTGAGAGATAACGGAAGATTTTAAACCAGCCAAACTTGCTATTTTTAATCATCCACTTTTCAACTTTCGATATTGTTTTGAAATTCCTTATTGGATGATGGATGATAGAGTGCAGCGTCCTCCAGGTGTTTTCGTTATCTCAACATTCAACTGATGGGGAATCACCACGAACTCTCCTCCATTATCACTAACTGGTAGTCGAATGGTTTTGGACTTTATTAGCTCCCGTACCTGTCGTATATCGGCTTTCTGCGTTGATGTTAGGTTGGGGCTAAACCTTTTCGCGCGATAGTGATTAAGGATTCTAAGAGTTTCGTCCGAAAATATGCGAAAAAACGATATCCACTTCATTATTAGGGCCTTGTTGCCTAAAGAACGCTCGAGGAAAAGGCGGTGTTGGTAATGCCCTACGTTCTTGTTGTGTGACTGTTGGGTGGTTCTAGTCTAGCTTTATAGCGGAGCCGATCTTGAAGGTCTTGCAAATTGCAAGCGATACTACACAGGGTTTCCTTAGAAATGGATTGCGCTGGTGCGAAATTTGGGCCCATTTCTAAGAGCGAGCGCGCATTATCGGGGATAGTCATGCCTCCTAACACGGTGACCCTTGATGTTTCCGGCACATTATTAATGTTAGTTAGACTCTTAGGACTTTCGTTAACGGTGCTATAGTGTTTTGTTGAAGTTTGCCTATGCGAATTGTTTAAAAGTTTTTTAGATTTTCAAATTTCGATTTGGGAATCTATTACGTCAAATGCCAAAGCAATCTTATGCAGAAAATTTGAAAAACTCAGATCCACTCAGATTCAAAAGATCAAATGATATTCGTTTTATTTAACAACTTATAGCGGTGGTATGACTTTTCAAATATATACCCATTGATGTAGATCAATGTGCAAAACTTTCGCGTCAGGCGAGACTAGAACGCGCACCTTACTCTTTCCGAGAATGCGTGCTCTGTCCGTTACACTACTGACGCACATATTACACATCGCTCTTTTCACGCTTTTCGCGCATCTATCTGTCAGCCGCCAGCCGTCAACGGCCTGGCCCGGGTAGTCGGTCTCGACATTGAACCCAGTCATGCTGACAGATATGGGTATTGAAATCAAACGCAATTTATTTTATTTAACCGCTTCTAGCGGTGTTATGATTCTAGCTTCTAGCGGGAAAAGTTTTGCACATCGCTCTACATCAATAGGTATCTAGTTATAACATCATAACACCGTTAGAAGCGGGTAAATAAAAAAGGATTTCGTTTGATCTTCAATACCCATATCTTCCAGCAACTGGGTTCAACGTCGAGACCGACTACCCGGGCCAGGCCGTTGACGGCTGGCGGCTGACCGATAGATGCGCGAAAAGCGTGAAAAGAGCGATGTGTAAAATGCGCGTCAGTAGTGTAACGGATAGAGCACGCATTCCCGGAAAGAGTGAGGTGCGGGTTCTAGTCCCGCCTGACGCGAAAGTTTTGCACATCGCTCTATATCAATGGGTATCTAGTTATAACATCATAACACCACTAAAAGCGGTTAAATAAAAAAGGATTTCGTTTGAAACGCACATCTCCATATGCCCCAGTTACCTTTATCTAGTCGTGAAATCAACATGATGAACGACCTAACTCCAGAGTTGAGCAGGAGGAAACGAGCGGCTTGGAGAGCGTTAAGGAGCATCGAGGATATAGTGAAGAGGACAAAGAACATCCGACTCCGTGCCCACCTTTTCGACTCGACAATTATCCCTGCCCTAACGTATGCAGCAGAAACCTGGTCGCTACGTAAGCAGGATGAAGGATCACTTGGCGTTATCGAACGCACAGTCGAAAGGTCGATGCTAGGAGTATTCCGTATTTTGCAAATGAGAGAAAGGATCCGAAGTTCCGACCTACGTCATCGATCGAAAATCAGAGACGCCGTTCTGCACGCCAGGGTATCGAAAATAAGGTGGGCCGGGCACGTGATGCGCTTCAACGACAAAGAAACGATAATCGAGAGCCGTTAGCGGTAGGCGGTAGTAAAGGAAATTTTTGTAGATGCTTAGTGTGTCATTATTGAGATAGACCTGACCATGTTTATCAACGAAAGAGTATTTTTGTTCTCAACAGGCTGCGGACTGTGTTGATATCTCACTTGGCAGGCGAGGTGGTCGCCGATAGGAGGTGTGCTTCATTGAAAATGTGATAGATTTCCAAAGAATTCTAGCTGCTTACCGCCGCTTATATGGAATTTATCCTCAGCAAATGGTAGAATATGTAGAAAAGATCTCGGTGAGGCTATGGGTAGTAAGGAGCATTGTGCTCACTTGGAGCATTGCATCTTAGGAGGAAAGATAAGTCCTGTCATCCCCCAAACTGACTAGGTCTATCGACAAAAGAGTATTTTCGTCCTCAACGTGACCGTGTTGATTCGCACATGGCAGGCGAAGCGGTCGCCGTTAGGACCGGGTTACTTGGGATATTAGGCACTTCACAAGAAGACCGCCGACTCTATGGTCCGATTTTTTCACGAAAAGCCTAGAAGAAGGATACGATGTTCACCGAATTCATAAAGCGAGGAGGAGCCAATGGGCTACTCTTGCACACGATAGGGAAAAGTGGAGGTGCTACTGGTATCCCCTCAAGTCACTCGACGATCAACGGGGCGGCAGGTGATGCAGATGAGGCTATCGAATCATTATTTAAACATCAAAAACGAGAACAGAATAAGCTCTTTCTGAAGGGTCGAAATGGGTGGAGACTACGGAAAAGGGCCAAATCTGGTTTACTTGTTGAAACGCATTGTTCTGCGTCAAGCGAGCACTTTGCTTTCATCAGTCAGCGTAATCATTGAAAATTTCACAACACTTCGACATAGGAATAGGAATTTTCTCAGCTGAAATGTGAAGCTCGAGTTCTGCATTATTCCGCCGATATTTCCAAAGCTGTTTCATGTAAATGTAACGTCATTTTCTGGCGAATTGAACGAAGAAGATGCAGTAAAAGAAAAGAACTTTGATCCGTTTTCTGAGCATCCTTATTCTCACCATCTCTCTTAATGTTAGGTAGTCGGTGGCCCAGCGGCCACTTACCGGTGCCTATTATTTTGACGCGCAGAGAATCATTAACTAAAATTTTGAATTTAAAAACGCAATGGTTGACTTCTATTGTACGAAAAAAAGTGAGAAAAGTGAGTCGCTTTGTAAGATGTTGAATCGAGCCACACTGCGCCTTATGTGATTTGATAAGATCTATTTATATTTTTAAAACTATGTTCGACACTCGGATTCAATGATATCAATGCATTTCGCATTGTTGTGATGTTTTCTATATACCTAAGAGAATTGCGAGGTGAACAAAAACACGGACTCAGGCGGGAATCGAACCTGTGTTTCATCCTATGCAGGGACGCGTGCTCTAACCACTACACCACAGAGGCATATTTGCCCGACCACTCATTCTTCAACATCTCAATGTTAGCTATTAGCCACCAACCTTTGACAGGTTTGGTTGGGTATGCGACTTCGCTTTATAAACCAGTTGAGCTGACAGCTATATTAATTACTAATACTCGGATTTAATAGTATTTCAATGCATTTCGCATTGTTGTGATGTTTTCTATATACCTAAGAGAATTGAGTGGTGAACAAATACAACAAACATACAAACATTCAAATACAACATACAAATAATACAAACATAATACATACATACAATATAATACAACATACAAAAACAACTATATTTGACAGAAAATTAGTGTTAGGTTTGTTCATAGGAAAAAAAAAAATCGTCTCACAACAATCGAAAGGGAAGAGTTCCCAATATTGATGGATATTCGCCTATTCTCCATACTGAAAATGATTTCCTTCTGCTTTTTGGAAAGCCAAATGGACGTCGTGTTTGCTATTTCATTTTCAGTTCTTCAAGAAGAGGATGCCTTATTGATTTTACTCTTTGTTAGAGTTCTGTGTATGGCAATGTTGAGCTTTCGACGCAAATTTTCCGAAAAAATAGATCATTAAGATAAGCCTTCATGCACCATTGCCTTTTAAATGCTCAATCTGTGATTAAAATTTACACTTGCTGAATGAATTTCGTCGATCACGACAAGCATCGCGTGGAAAGGTTAGCACAACGGTGCATTTGTGGATGCTTCTAAGATCTGTCGTTAAAGTTGATTTTTATATACATACCCTCCTTCCATTTTGCACAGTAAGTTTATAGCTTCATCATGTTATTTTAATATCGACACTTTGACCGAGAGTGAAAATTTGCGAGGTGAACTACAAACGTGTTTTCGTGTTCTACCGTGTAATCGTGAAAGAAACTAATATTCTTTCAAAACTTGTTGTACCAATCTTACTGATATTCGACTTCAAATCTCACTTTTGAATGGATTATCTATGTACCGTTTTCAAAGCACAACCTTATGTATAACGCAGCGGCAGATTAAAAATGCAGTACAGTTTGATCAAAAAAAGTTCGTCCTCTTGTATTCACTTCATAATGGGGTGAAATCAGCCCAAATTAAAGTTGAGCGAAGTGAAACAACTAAAGCAGTATTGCAGAACACACAATCATCCATTCACATGAAAAGAGCAGTTGCGTGATTAAGTTCACTTACGTAACAGATCCAAATCTGCAACGAAAGTGGAACAGGTTTTTGACGGTCATGAGTGAGCCGATGCGCACCCACCGTATGAAGCTGCAAGTGCGTTGGCAGCGCAACCGGCTTACGAGACATAAATAACATTCGACTTACGGAATCAAAATACACGAGCACAATCAGATCAAGCATGACTTTATAAGTCTGAGTGAATTCCACCTAAGAAAAGGTAGAGAACATTCGTACTTTCATGGAGAATGTTGATTACACGTACTGAGAGTGCACAGTACAAGGTTTACGCGTGAGTAGAAGAAACTCTTCCTGTCGATTTCTTTTTGGATTTTTGAAAATCGTGAAAGATTAGCGAGGAGTTTTCCGAGCAGATATTTTAGATTTCATGCAATGATGGTGACTTTTACCGGTACCTTAATATTTCCCATGTATGTTTTTTTCAATTCAAAATCTAATTCGCGAACTTTCTAAACAAGCTTTAAGCATCTGTTCTTGGTATGCAGCAATCTAAAATAATCCAGAATGAAATTATTTAGTGCTATATTATAAAGTCAACAACCAAAATAATTGCCCCAACGCTTACATGATGAAGTTTTTTTGACGTGAACGTCGTTTATACCATGACGAGTTATTCCGCAATGTGAACCATCCACGAGTTCCCAGGCCACGAAGCACAAGAGAGTTACGAACATGCATGGCTTTTTGATTCGACAAGTCATGGTCCTATTTTTGGAGTGCCAAAAATGCTTAATTTTTGTATGGTTTGGGTACTAATTTAATGAGAGAGCTGGTAAAGCAACATAGGCTGGCCTTAAGATTTGCTTTGATTGTTTGGCTAAGATAGAAGCGTGAATAATCGATTTACAGCCACTACTAAGCTGTAGATATATAAATTATTGTTTTGTCATCTGCTGCAAAGAAGACAAGATAGACAAACGAGATGCTAAATGTACAATCATGATACATAAAAACTGCATGTGAAAAAACGAAAGCAAATTCGCTTCCGTTCCTGAACGTTCAATCGACCTGTCCGTAAGCACATGCAGCTTAAAGCGGTATCGAAAGTCAAGGAAAAAAAATTTGGTCCGTCATTCACTGATGCCCGTTTTCGTATTTCGACAAAAAAACGGGCTTAGAAATATAGAGAGAGGATTTCCCTACACTAATGCAAAACAAATAATCTTACTCTAGATCTGGGTGACCATAGACATTGATTTAATCATCTTTTGTTCATGGAATAAAAACTCAAAGACATCTTAAGTAACATTTCATTGATTATGTGTTTCACTCTCCACGATGTGATGGGGGTCAATTGGAATTGGAATTGGAATCAAATTATCAGTGTAAAACGACAATTTGAATTGATTTTTGGCCCACTTTGACTACGAGAACGAGGACGTTCGGTGCATGCGTAGTAAAATATTAACACATGTACCACTTTGAACATGTGCGTCCAAACGTGGTTGAATGAGTGGTTGATCTGGATGTTGCCTACACTTGAAAGTTGAATTTCAATCACGCTTGAGAATTTCCGAAATACTTTTTCTTCAACAAATTTGATTTAAAATGTTGAAATGTTTTATGGACATTGCTGCATAGAACCTCGGTATAGAGTAATTTTGTAGAATTTCTTTGTTTGATCTACTACAACACCAAAAACTTTCGCTGTTAACCGAAAAACCAAGGTCGAAGCGATTCTGTTGAGGGCGAAAATGGTAATTTCACTGAAGCATCTATGATTTCATGACCGAATGATGTCGATTTCGTCTTAATCAATAGTTTACAATTCTTTTTTGCTGAGTCAAATTGCGAAGCTGCTAAAACAACCGATCCAAGCACCTGAAGTGCGTTGAATTTTGTCTTCCTTTCCTATCCTTTGAGAGGAAGCCATTATCCGTCTAGATTACGGTTTTCTAAGTAAATTCCAAGAATTTCATTGACTATTTCAAGGAATTTCGACTAATCATGTCCGAAGAATCATCTGCTCAGTTCTTGTTTCTGTTTTTTGCCTTTTTGCAAATAATTCTGTGTCTTAAACCTCTATGCCATGTGTTTTTTTTATGACTGATCGTTTCTTCATAGTAGTCCCATGTTAGTGCGATAATAGAACAAAGACTTGGAGAAGTACTGCTGAACGTAAACATAACTCTGACAGGTTCGTTTTTATATGTTTTTTTGACTTTTGAAAGAAGATCAAAAGGCGTGCTTTTCTGCTAATTGACAGATTGACCATCACTATCGTATAAGTGCTTTTTCAAAACTAATTTTTTCTCACTTCAAAAAAAGCAGGCGAAGAGCCCAAATTGCTGGTGACGAAACTTTCTCATAATAAAAATTCAATTTTTTATTTTAAGAGGCATTGTTTTTCATGCTGAATCTATAGAAGTACCATTGCCCATCAGACAAAAAGGCTTTCGACATTGCTAAAACTAGTTGCAATTGTAAAGGCTTCTCTGACGCATGCGACCAACGATAGCAGCATCGCTTTCCGTGAGAAAACGAAGGTCGTACGTCGCACGATCGGAGGATCTGTCGAATTCAATTTAAAGGAAATTCTTATTTGATTTCGAAGAGGACGACTATCTCAGAGGAAAAATGCTGGTAAACTAAGCTAGGATTTGAAAAGACTCAACGAACATCTTTCCTGAACTCCTCACCTAAAATTCTGTCTTAGGAGACATCGATCTAATTCGGAGTAACCTCACCGTATTTGGTTACAGCCGCAAGAGTGCTTCACTTTTCAGGTAGATAGGTAGCATGGGACTAGAGGTATAGATAATGCTGAGCCATTTGAAAAGGTTAGCGTAATGTATAACTATAGTTGAGTAGTATTCCAGAAAGTGGATGGCAACATGCGATGCTAGGCTGTGTGCAACTTTAATGCGATTTATCAAATATTTAAGAGTGGGATTTACCAGAGCTTTTGTCAATTCTCAATTTAAGTGCTGTAAGGTCACTAAACTAAGCAATCTATGTGACGTCATTTATAACAGATTTGATTTTATCATAACGCTGTTACAAGTAGAAAGAACATTTCCAGATGACACATAAGAAGAAAACCAAGGTTGCACGTGGATATCACGAAAATGAGGAGAGATACAGTGTTGTTTGAATGATTGTACTTTGCGACAAAGGCGATGTTCAGAATCCGGATATCATAAAGTATTATAGTGCATGTTGTGTGTTATTCAACAGTATTTCCTAAATCATTTATTAACATCATTACGGACATAACTGCAACAATCAACTTTCTTCATTATGCTATTTCGTGTAGAGTTTTCAAAAAAAAAAAGATGGAAATTATTTCATTTGGCCCTCCTCTTGCGATGGTATGATGTTACAATAAACCCAGTGATGTGGAGTGGTGTGCAAACACAGTTGCCTCAGCTAAGATCGAACTCACATTTCACCTTATCAGGGAGCTCGTGCTGAACCGTTCCACTGTCGACGCCTATTTTCAGCACGCGCCCTCGCATTGGGTGAAATATGGGTTCAAATCCCAGCTGAAGCAAATGTTTTTGCACACCACTCTACATCACTGTGTATATTGTAACATCATATCACCGCAAGAGGCGGTCAAACAAAATGATTTCTGATTGATCACCAATACCCAATATCTGCCAACATAAGTGGGTTCAGTGTCGATAGCGACTACCCACGCCAGGCCGTAGACGGTTGGCTTTTGACAGATAGCTAGAAAGAGTGGTGTCAAAACGGGCGTTGGCAGTGGAACGGTTCAGCACGAGCTACCGGATAGAGTGAAATATGGGTTCGGATCGCAATTGGCGCAAGAGTATCTGCACACCATCCACATCACTGGGTTTATTGTAAAATAAAGACAATTTGCAATTGTACCAGTTCTAATCACATATCTATAACAAGTTTAAATGACAGAACAACAACCTTTATGATCTTTCTAATGATTCACTACCTTATATGCGTGCGATGAGTTTGATTATTGCACTGTAGTGACTCGAGTAACGAAAGCATGGTTTAGCTGTTTTTGTGATCAATGTTGGCGCAAGCAATAGATGCCTGCCACGCGGACTATTTATCAATGCAGAGAGAAAATATAACCTATAATAAACAATAATTACACAATAGTACATCGATACCCATAAAAAAATGGTACAATAGCGGATCGACACCACATTGCGTAACACAGCGATTAATCGATGAACTCCAATGGTCCTATCGATCAATATCACAACAGTAATACGTCGTTAAGTAATATGAAACCCAAGAAAGCGGCAGACGTAAAACATAACATAGAACACCCATGAGAAGCGCTCTATCTAGTCAGTGTACTTGAAAACCGCATTGTGAAGTGTGAGTTGGGTGAAGCAAAAAGCATTCCTCCGTTCTGAGGACTAACTATCACAATGACATTATTTCGAGTGCTTTGTTTAAACCACGCTCAAATTTCAATAGATTCTTTCATTATTATTTGAGACAACATGTCATGTGGTTTGGTAAGGGCTCTTGTACAGCCCGATACACGTGTTCCGTCCTTACAGACTCGTCAGCCGGGCAGAACCCGTCGTCTTTTGATTTCTTTATAGTAAGTTCTCTCGGGAGCCTTACACTCCTTATAGAGAGTCATTGAACACGAACGTTTTACACTCTATGTCAAGTGAAATTTTCACCTAACGCAGAGTGTTGCGCACTCGATTGCTCTTTGGCTGTACTTTTAACATAATTATACCTTTACTTCAAGTACTTTGTTTAGACCACGCTCAAATTTCAATGGTCTAAACAAAGCTTTCGAAATAAAGGTATAATTGTGATAAAAGTTTTAGCCAAAGGGCAGTCGAGTGCGCAACACTCTGTGTTAGGTGAAAATTTCACTTGACATAGAGTGTAAAACGTTCGTCTTCGATGACTCTCTATAAGGAATGTAAGGCTCCCGAGAGAACTGACTATAAAAAGATCGAAAGACGACGGGTTCTGCCCGGCTGACGAGTCTGTAAGGACGAAACACGTGTATCGGGCTGTCAAGAGCCCTTACCAGACCATATCACAATTACCATGAGATTGAAGTAGATTATTCACTATGAGTGGATCTTAGTTGGTAAAAACTATTATATAAAGCTCACAGCTTTATCAAATCGTGAAAGATGCGCCATGCTCCGAAATCGCTTGAGGTGACCGAGTGCATACGTGACTTTCACAGTAGCTCATAATGGCCTATTAATGTATCAAGTCAGTGCTGCTATCTTCCGAACAAGTCTGGTACCATTCACTGGTGGGACGTAAGGCATGGTGAGCCTTGAGAGTAGCGTGAACAACTAACCAGCGATTGATCATCCCTTTTATTCCTTGTTGTGTCTCGAAGCGCCTCTAACCACTGAGCCACACTCG
Source organism: Parelaphostrongylus tenuis (assembly GCA_019055375.1). Classification (NCBI taxonomy): domain Eukaryota; kingdom Metazoa; phylum Nematoda; class Chromadorea; order Rhabditida; family Metastrongylidae; genus Parelaphostrongylus; species Parelaphostrongylus tenuis. The sequence goes on along the minus strand of JAHQIW010003969.1, from coordinate 61,820 downwards.
CTTCTTTCTAAATTATGATAGGTAGAAACTTACGGTTGTAAAGACTATATAGTTTCACTGTCAAGCAACAGAGTTAGAATATGAAATGCACTGGTGCTTTCTCTAATTTGAAAAGTCCATCATGTGCTCCCACGAATGTTTTGTTTTCAACGTTTCCATGTCATTATGTTATTATACTACGGTGATGGAATCGTCTCAATTGTGGACACGGACATGCATAAGTCGTACTTTTACTAAACTGTGTTTTTCTAAGCGAGCAAATTATCGAATTTTACGAATGCTGAGAAACAGATGACTTGGTAGAATTCTGTATTTCAGTAGATTTAGAACAGCGGTTTTTCCAGCGCTTTTCACCATAAATGTCGGTGTTGCTCCGAAGACTTTTCCCATGCATTTGGTGTTGCCTGCGTAGTCGTCTCCACTGAGATAGTGAGCTAGTCATGTAGATTACACACCAACAGTGACGAGCTTAAGTTTCAGAAAGGCTGAGTGATGGAGAAGTAACACGACTTGCTATGATGACTTACGGTAGTAAGAGCGTTAAGATTGCAAGAATAAAATGTGCATCGAAACTTGGTCGTTGTTGCGTTAGCCTCCTAAAAGTCTCATATTTGCTCTTCAATGATACTCTGCGCTGATTCGCTGAAAGTAAAGTAGGGTAGATTGCTTATTTTATTCGTCTATATGCTTAGCTTGTCGACGCCAGTTGAATTAAAGCGTTTTGTCACCTTCGGAGAGTTTGTGGTCAGTCTCACACAAATACGTCACCGTTCAGCATCGTTTATTGCTATTAACTCTCACCAGTCTTAACCAAGCATTGCTACAACTCATGAAGAACGAGATTTCCAATGAGTTTTCTTCACTGTCATTACATTTTCGAAAAGCTTGATGAAGTGGTCTCTTATTTTCAACAAGATGTCTACTTGATAGTGAAAAAATGATGTTCTAGAATCAAGCTAATTAAACTATCTCATGCAACTGATTCACAGAACTCAGATGCATTCAATACTGATTTCTTTCAAGTAATCTTGCTGTTCTCATGGCTCAAAGAAGACATACTTCTGAGAAGTGATGAGGAAAACATTGCTATAACTCATTATACTCATGACTTTGGCATGTTGGAAGAGGATAAGTTGGAGCTTTAGAGTCCATTGTAAACAGTGATGCTGTTGATGTTGGCGACGTTATGAAAGTCGGGATCGCTTGCGTGGTTGCAATTCAATATAACGTTCTTGAGAGAGTCATTTTCCAACGCGCAGTTGTGCTTTTTCAGGAACATAAAAATCAATTTCATCACCGAATGGAAACAGTTTTGTTGTTATTACAACCTGATCACCTATCGTCCCGTTGATCGTCGAGTGACTCGAGCCATACCAGCAGCACTTCCATTTTTCCCTATCGCGTGCAAGAGCATTCCAGTGGGTCATTCTCGCTTTGACGATTCGATGAGCATCATATCTTCTTCTATAGTTTTCGTAAAGAAATCGGATCAAGGGGTCGGTGGATTTCCTGTAGAGCGCACGACGTCCTGAGGAGCCCAGTCGAAATGGGCTCTCGTCCACGGTTGGCGTTGAACCGCATCACGTGTCCAGTCACACCTTATTTCGATTTCCTGGTGTGCAGAACAGCGTCTCTAATTTTCGATCGTTGACGTAAGTTGGAACATCGAATCTTTTCTCTCATTTGCGAGATACGAATACTCCTACCATCGATCTTTCGACTGCGCATTCGATAACGCCAAGTGATCTTTTATCCTAATTACGTAACGACCAGGTTTCTGCTGCATACGTTAGGACAGGGATAATCGTCGAATCGAAAAGGTGGGCACTGAGTCGGATATTCTTAGTCCTCTTCACTACATCTTCGACGATCTTTAACGTTCCTCAAGCCGCTCGTTTCCTCCTGCTCAACTCTGGAGCTAAGTCGTTCATCATCTTGATTTCACGACCGAGATAGACGTAACTGGAGCATTCGGTAATTGTCGTTCCGTTGGGCGTGAGTGGGGCATTCAAAACACATCCGTTCCTCATGAAAATCGTTTTCGTTAGATTTAGTTGAAGACCAATCTTTCCACAGGCGTCATCGAAATCGGTCAACATTCGTTCCGGTTGGCTGATGTTTGGTGTTATGAGAACGATATCGTCAGCAAAGCGAAGATGGTTTAATTGTCGACCGTCAATTTTCACTCCCATTTCGTCCCATTCTATGTTCGCATGACGTTTTGTAGGGTGGCAGTGAATAGTTTTGGCGAAATTGTATCGCCTTGTCGAACCTCTCTTCTTACCTCAGTAGTGATATTGTTGTAGAATGCAGATATTTTGGTCGTGAAATCTTTATAAAGCTCACGAAGGATTTTTTCCGATTTTCTCCATCGCCATCCTGGAAGTTCTAAATGTTTTGTTAGGGCAACGAAGTGCAATCATCTTGGTCTTACAATTGGCGAAGCCTCGCTGGGCTTTGCGAAAAGTTCTTCCCAGCTTCTGCAGTTTCTGCCTTAAATGCTGGTCGTCTCTCTTTGAGGTCTTCTTTTATCTCTTCCCTGCAGCGTTTTGCAAGTTCGGACGTAAGGTTTCGGTTGCCTGCAGATCGTGCGATTCCACGGTGACGTATCAGCTCGAGTGTCTGCGGAGACAAGCGTCTCTTCGTGACCTTAGGACTCTCGGCTTTTATAGCGCTAACGTGAAGATATTCAGCGAGTTGATCGTATTCTTCGTCGATGTTGTCGACAACGGTATCTTCCCAAGAGCCGACTAATGATTTGAATACATCCCAGTTTATGGTTGTTCTGGGACTTCGTTGTTCGAATTTAACGACTTTCTCTTTTCTCCTCGAAAAGCGGAACGTTGCGAGAAGGATGCGATGGTCTGATTCCGTGTAGAACTTAGGAACAACAGCGACATAGGTCAGGCAAATCATTCGAATTACTAAGATGTAGTCTATTTCGTACTCTCCATTGGGAGACTTCCACGTCCGTCGCTGAGAGTGAGGCTTTTAGAATTGTGAGCTACCACGGATTATTTGGGTCGTCACGATAAACTCAGATGGCCTTTTACCTTGTTTGATCCATTCTAGTCCATGGGTCCCAATGTGACGTTCTTCAGACGTTCTTGACGTTATTCTAGGTCCAATTTCTGCATCAAAAACCCCGACAATGGCCTTGGAGAATGTATGATCTCCTCTGAATAATTTATCGAAGTCCATATAGAACGCTTCGACATCGTCTTCGTCACAGCTTGATGTTGGTGTGTAAGCAACGAAAACGGTCAAAGCCGACATTGGACCACATTGTTTCGAACGTAATCGCCCGATACGGGTTGTTAGTTAATCGAAGAATCGATGTTCACAGTCAAATTCGATTTGACGAGGACGCCGACACCTCCGCTATCGCATAATCTAAGGAACAGTTCTTCTCCGGTGTCATAAACAGCGTGAAAAGGATGGCGTCCTCTCGTCTCAGCCAGCCCAATACGTCGTACCTTATCCTTCTTGCTTGAATCAGTAGATCTTCTACGGCGGATTCGTGAGCAAGAGTTCTTGCATTGTAGGCCAGATCATCATTTTAGTCCTTTTCGATCTTGGCAGCCTAATTTGGCCCTGAGATTTTAGTAGCAGCCTCTCAGCACTCGTCCTACCTGGCGCTGCTGTACCATGGGCTCTTTTGGGGCCAGGAGAATGAGGCCCATATTTGTTACTGTTTTTGGCATTGTGATACCCAACGTATAGCTTGCTAGGCTCGAAACGTGGGGACTGGGTACTCCCAAGTAGCTTGCCAGTCTCTCTCGGAGGAGCGGGAGGAGCTTGTTCGTTGGAGGCGACTCCTAACCGCCTCCCATGTAATTCCCAGCCGCTTGATAGCAGGCTTTTGGCAGTCTTGACTCTTAGAAATAGAGTATTGTCAGGTCGGCGATGCAGAAACAGGGAGCTTATCCCCTAAATCCACCTGCGTCTCTGGGAAGCACACGATCGCTTTTGGTTCGCGTTTATTCCGCTATCCACCACCTGGGGACGCGCCACGTGCCCTCGTGACTAATCGGGCGGGATCGCTCAAAGAGGGAGGTCTGTGGTGTTGTCATAATTATTTGCTCACCAAATAACTCATGTTGCTTGCTTTTGGGTAGTAAACTCGCTTCCAACTGCTGGTCTTTTAATCAAAAGAGAGTTTTGGTTTCGAGGCACTTACATTGTTATGATATTCAATCTCCCACACACTGATGGCAAAACGTGAAAATTAGTAGATCAATCTGCGAGCACAATTTTCTTTATTGTGCTCGTCTTCTGCACTTTTTTGCAACTCGTTCGCCATGCTTAACCTACAATAAAGAGGTGCTTCTCTGGCAGAGATTAGTTATATTGACAAGCTACCTGAAGCTAAAAAAATTTTTTTCCTTGAACTTTTCTAGCGCCATGTAGCACTTTCTTTGTTTTTGAATAGAAGGTTTCTGTTCCATTGCCAGGTATGCTCTAAAGAAGGACTTGTCTTTTCTATCAATACGATTTTTTGTGAGGAAGATTTATGTGTAAATATTTTCCTAGCTCATAAACAATGTCAAGACAAGTATAATCTTGAGCGCTTGTTCTCTATCGTCCACCCATAAAACGTGTGACTAGATGATCACGTTCAAGCCATTGTGGATCATTTGTCTGTTTACGACACGACCTCTCATCATATCCAGGGTGAGGAACTCAGCATTCGATCTGAACATCTCTGAACATTTTACGCTTTGATTCAACCATTGTGTGAGGACTTTGTTTTTTCACTAAATGTGTCAAAATATCGTACTCAATTCAAATTTTCCTCAATTTCGGTAATGGTCAAATCAAGACCTTTTCAGTGAGTGCAAGAGAGCGTTAGAGAGGCGTCAAGCCACATCTTGCTCACTGAAGAGCCATGCCACCAACAACTTTACTATTGCCACGCCTTCAATATAAACAGAGTTAAATTTAGAGCCTACGGATCACTCTTACTGAATGATAAAGTAAATTAGTGTTGAGACAGAGATTTGGGTTACTCACTTGTAGATAATAACTTGAAAGAGTTAGTTGACTACTGAACGAGTCAGTTGACCAATCGCTAAAACCATCACTTCAGTTCAAATGATATGACTTATGGGCAAATCTAAGTTTCAAAGCCTTTCTCTACTACATTCTGTATATCTGATTGTCTCTTGATTGGTCGAAAACACTTCAATGTAGTGTGGGAGAGGGTGGGGGTGAACAAGCCCAAAAAAAGTTCTTCTGCAATGAATCGTTTGTGAAATCAATTGTCTATAATAAATTTCCCGACTTTCTGCGGCTAGGACTTGTTTTTCGTGTCTGATTACGATGTACAGTTGATGACTCATTCTTTGTCAATGCCTTCCAATCTGTAAAGGAGCCTGACGTCTTCTACCGGTGAGCTCAGCCGAGAATAAATCATAAAGGATAAAAAGGATAAAGCTCTCGGCGTTGATCAATCCCTGAGGGATGCGCCATGCATTCGACTTCAATTTTTAACTTCGTTTGAGGTGATTGAATGCATTTCTGGCCTTTACAATGACTCGCGGAGGCCTCCTCCCGCTGATCCGAGTCAGTGCTGCTTATCCTCCCAGACAAGTCTGAGACCTGTCTGGTACCAATTTACCGACCCCGGAGGGACGGATGGCTTGGTGAGCCATGAGCGCGAGATCGAACCATTGACCTCGTGTGCGACGCAGGGCACCTCTAACCACTGCGCCACATGCGCTCTGAATAAATCATAACATTACTTAATCGTCTTGTTACCAATATCAGCAAGATGTCAGATCACTTAACCCTAAGAGTAGGTGACTATTTAGTGTATTGAAGACCTGAGTAAGGCTCCAGCACGCTGACATTGAAACTCCAGGAAATAAAATTAGCTAATCCGCTTCAATTTCTGTTTCAGCGTCCCACACATTCGGTGCACCCGTCTACGACGTCGGACGGCGAGGCGACTGATTGGCTATTAGATTTCGTGTTCAACGTGCGTTAGTCGATACGAGCAAATCGAACACGCTCACGGCACAACATGGAGATTACTTCTTGCTTCGTACTTTTGAATCAGAACAGTCTCTTCAAACGTTGATTAAACACACTTTTTGATTTCACTAGATTTCTTGTGAACGCCCTGAACAACGACAACAGAAAGGCGGACACGACAGTCACAGGATGGAAATCACGTAATGACGAAGGGTAGTTTCGATACGAGATGTCGAGGACATCGGGTTTTTCTTAGGTCCAAAGGTCTCACAGGTGTACATTTTGCAACGTATCCTATCACTACCGTGCCTAGTTTTTTGCCCGAGTTCTGCTATCAGAAGAAATTCAACATTATTAATCGCTATTCATCAACTCATAAGGTAGGCAAGTGGCGGAGATGGTAAGAGGTGTTATGCGTTGCACACGAGGTTGATGGTTTGATCTCGCGCTCATGGCTCACCAAGCCATTCATGTCTTCGGGGTCGCTAAGTTGGTTTCACACTAGTCTCAGACTTGTCAGGAAGGGTAAGCAGCACCGACTCGTTACAGCTGGTCATTGTAAAGGCCAGATATACATTCAGTCACCTCAAACGAAGTTAAAACTTGAAGGCGAATGCATGACGCTTCCCAGGGATTAGTCAACATCACGAGTTTTATCCTTTGTACTTTCAATCATCATCTGCACAGCTGATGAGAGCAATAGGACGTGTCATCATATAACGAAATAGAAGATTTGTCTAGATGAAAAGGCACTTCCACAAATTCGTATTCGGAGATTTTAATGACGAATGATGTAGTGATAATTGTCATAGAAATTTCAATTTCAAATTGGTATGCAGGATGTTCCTTGCACGAAATCTATTATTTGAAACGAAAAATAGAGTCGTTAGATGAAAATGATGGTCTCATAACGGCTCGACTCATGCAGAGATTGAACACATTTTTGAATTTGGAAAGGGTGGTTCTGCGACCTTGCTTAAAAACTGAAGTTGTTCGAAAGGCATTGCTTGAAAGAGAATTCAATCGAGCTTGATCTTACTGCGATGAACTTAAGCTGGTAAGAAATAAATTGATAACATGTTTACAAAGATTTGATGTGTACGTCGAAACGTGACTGGCATAGGACAAAATTTAACATTTACTATCCAATTTCACTTCAGTGAACTACACATCCTTTGTTAAGCACTCTGTATACAGTCAGCCGATAGGTTACGACTGAAAACGACCAATGTAAATGGAATCAAACTAGTAAAGGCGTTCTCTTTGACTGATCATTTGCAAAATCGTCTTTCGCAGCTGATAGAGTTTGTGATCATGCACGCTGAATCACGATGACAAAACGCATCACCTGGATGTAAGGTAGTAAGTCAACAAAATCACTATAAAAAATGCAAATAAACTTAACCGAGAGCGGTTACATAAAAAAGTGGTATCGAAAGCCAAGTAATAAGAATATCCTAGTTCACTATCTCTCTTCTCATCCCTCACATACGAAAAATTCGTTAGTAAAAACATGTTTCGAACAGCAGCCAATGTATGTACCGAGGAGGAGCAGGAAGTAGAATATATGAAACTGGCTCGGGGAATAGCCACTTCTAATGGATACGAATTTGTAACCCCTCGGCTTAGGTTCAGAGGAAAGAGTACGCCTCGAACAAAAACTCGAATGAAAGGAAAGTCTCGTTTACCCTCTCGTTTTTTTCAAATGAGATTAGTTCAGCTGTGAAACGTTGTTGGAAAAGAGCAGGTTGAGGGCAATTGATAGCTATCATTGAAATATCAGCGAATACTCTAAGACGCCAATTAGTCGAAGCCGCATATATGACCATCTCTGTATAATGAAAGACTGTAAAATATGTCCCAACGGCAGAGACGGTGATTGCATGAGCGTAGGTAGGTACACTTTGTCAAATCGCTCGCAAAGCGTGTAGCGATAAATATATTGGCGTAACGGGTAGGCCGCTCTTTGCCCGCATAGAAGAACACCTAGCCGACGAACGGCTTAATAGACGGAACACCTCGCTAGGGACACATAGAGGACAGAACTATAACGGAGTTGATTTTGAGATCGAAGTCACCATCCTCGTGCAGGAACAAAAAAACATCAGCGCTAAAAATTCTAGAAGTACTTTGGATTAATACCACCAATCCAACTATAAACCGCAAGGAAGATTACCTCGTTATCAGTCGTGATTTGAGTCAGTATATAAAACTGTTGTTTTGATGGGTAAGGTGCATTGCGAGCCTATGCGATCTCCTTCCGGTGATCTCCACTTGAATCATTCAGTGGAACACATATGAAAATGCGGTGAGTATGTTGAGAGTTGATTTTGCGCTTGAAGCGATTGAAATCTAGGTTTGGTGAATTTTCTAAAGGAAATGAAGGTATTTGACTGATTGAATTGCAGACAATTAGACCTTTCCACGCTCTGAAGAAGCCGAACTGCCGGAACGTTAGCTGTCAAATAGAGATTAATGTAGCACCTCGTGTTTGGCTCAAGGAAGAAAATCAGGAATTATGAAAAGTGTTATCTGTTACATTATATTAGTCATACATTATAGATGTATGACTGAAACGCGTTTCATTTTCGAAGGATGAGCTGATAGGTAATAAACCAAGATGTTCTTATTGCTTATTATTCGGTACCATTTCGTATTGTAGGAGTTTTTGAACAGGCTGGTTTGAACGTTCAAAAATGGGAGCCAATTTGCCTTTGGTTTCTCATGGGTAAACTTTATGCACCCTGACTGACTATTCATCAACTCAGAACAATTCTCACTCTTTTGTCGTCTGCTCAACCCAAAAGGAGATGGACAAATGTTCTGAGTTGTTGAACATTTACTCAGACTACATAAAGTGTGAGATACCGAAGACAAATTGGCTCCATTTGTTGAGCTTTCAGTCAACCTGTCTAAAAACTCTTACATTGCAAAATGGTGCGGGAAACCAAGCAAAAAAACATCTTGGTTCAATACCTATCAGCTCATCCCTAGCACATAAAATGCGCGATTCTAAAGAACATGTTCCGAACAGGGACAAATGTGTGCACGGGAAAAAACAATAGAATCTTTGACCTTGGCGCAAGAAATAGCCAACTGTAATGGCTGCTATACGGCAGGAGGTTCTCAGGTGAGATTTAGAAAAAATTCTATGCTCCCAAACGGCAAGTCTGGCAAAAATCCTTTCCTCTTGTCTTTTATCTCTAACGAACTAAGCACAGCTATTAAACGCTGCCTAAAAAGGGCAGGTTTGAGAAATTCGCTAGCAATAGTTGAAAACCCCCCAAGACACTAAAGCGCCAAATAGTCCGCAACCGACTGTCTGACCGCCTCTGCGAAACCAATGACTGCAAAGTTTGCCCAACGTCAGAGACGGCGACTGCATGTGATCGGGTACAATTTATCTAATCTCTTGTGAGGCATACGGCGATGAGTACATAGGTGAAACGGGTAGGCCACTATTCCTCCGTGTGAAAGAGCACCACACCTAGTTGGGTTACGCAACTCTGATCCAAAAACCCCACTAGGCACGCACAGGGACCAAAAACATGCAGAAGTAATGTTCAGCGTCAAATTCACGATCCTCGCACAGCAATCAAAAACATCTGCTCGTAAAGTCCAAAAGCTTTTTGGATGCATAGCAAAGGCTCGAAAATGAACCGAAAAGAGGTGTGCATCGTAATCACGCGTGACCTCGAACCATACCTCAGGCTGATCTTTGAGGCCTGAGTTAGGCACAGCCCACTGATGCGCTGACCCTAAGCAACTCGTCCTCAATGAATATGATAGACCCAAAACATCAAAACGGTGTGTGTTTCAAAATGAAACTTTTACTGTGCGATCCAAAATTCATTTTCAACGTTTTCTGCAGGGGTTATGGAGGTTATGGTTTAATGGATTGTGGATCATTGTGATCTTTCAGGTTCTGTAGGAGGTGACCCGCCGAAACGTTGGCCACCTGGAATAATGTATATTCATGCTGCATTACAGACTGTATTGTTATGTGCATCGCTAGTATTCAATAAATAATATCAATAACACCTCGAAATGGCTAAAGAGAAGAAAATATTCATTTCAATCTATGCCGTGGTTAACAGATAGTCCATATTGGGATTTGTTGATATTGTTATTTTGGAACATTCGCATCTCATTCTGAATAAGCGCAGGTACTTTTCATGAACAAAGCACTGCTTCAATTTTACTAACAGCGGCTGTGACATCAGTCGTGCGGAATGGATCACCATAAGGACGAAAGGCGATGTTGCTGCTGTCGGGTACTTGAGGCGAATTTCTATTGTTGAAATTAGATCTTGCAATCTCAAAAGCCTCATCGTCTAAAGTGTAATCATACTCCTATAAAATCATTATGAAAATTGATTTCTCTTATGTGTAAGGACCCAGATATTTCCATCACAAGAAAATTTTATCACCGTTTGTCTCACCTCGGTCGTAAGTCCTCTGAATAAGAACATACTTTAGACAGCTCTATTGAAGAATGGTAATCAATCTGGGTATCAAGATCCAGCGCATTTTTCTATTATTCTAAAAAACTGAGGAATCATACTAGAACAAACCCAAACTGTTGTGCTTGATTGCAGCCTAGTAATTTACCTGTAATTTCTTATTTATAGAAAGGGTTTTCCGTGGCTGTCCTTAAACATTGATCGCTTTCGTATGAATCAAGATGTTGATTCAAGTATGGTAGAGGAGTCTAAGAAATCTAGGGGTTGAAAATGCACAGTAAATATCAAAATATTCCACGTGCTCAGTCACGTTCAGACGTATACGTTCAAACAATTGTAAATATGTAAATAGTGTAAATAATATGTGTTGTAAATATGGATTCATACAGACTTAGTGTGTTGCACTATAATTAAGCTTGAAATATCTTGACTTTTCAAACAACAATTTTGAGAAGCTCCATATTTCGAATAGTGTTAGGGAACGACCATTACTGTTTGCGAGAATGGGGTTGATCACCATATGATTCGTGTCTTTTGCGAGACTTTTATGTCTATCGACGATCTCCTCTCTTTCATACGAATTAAGTTGCAAGCATGAGATCTGCTGAGGACTAGAGTCATACACTAGGATCACGGTTCTCGTTTTTACTACCATTCTAAACTCTATATTCCTTCGATCACTATCGCTAACGGTTCTCATCTGACTTTGTAATCTCAGGAGCGAATTTCCAATTATCGGAATAACTTTTACAACTTGTTATAAAAGACGTTTAATTTGTTCGCACCAACTGTGCAAGTTGACGCGTACTAGTTGGAGATACTGATTTCTTGACACGAAGGTTGAAACAAGAATAAGCAGTCATAGTGACGAAATTTTGTACAAAGTGACTAAATGGAAGGCATATGGGCTCACAATCAATCCGACGTCATCGACATTTCGTAGTGGTAATTTTAGTTCACAAATACGTGACTTTCGATGTCTACTGGTCATTTATCGGTTTACTTCCTTGCCTTTCTTGTAGGGCGGATGGATTAAACTCGTTGATCAAGTACCTTCAAGAAGTGCGTAAAGGTAGGCATCGAAGGAGACTGTTCTGGTGTTATAGGTAGAAAACATAAAACAACCTCAATGGTGTGTCCTGCGTTGTTCGTTTTGTTTGCTTTTAGCGACGCCTCGTCTACAACACAGTCCCACATATGAAACACCGCCCACATGTCTTGAACCACAGCAGGAAATAGACGGTCCTTGTAGATCAGCGGAAGACTTTGCCATTATGCGATTAGTTGAACCAATACGACGATATTTTACAGCGAATGGGAGCATTGAACTCTTCAGCTTGTAAGGCTCGAGTAGGCGAGAAGCCATCCGCTTCACAACACAGTCCCATATGTGGAACACCTCCCACTTGTCTTGAAGCGATAAACCTTCAGGAAGGCAAGAAGTAAACACGTCCAGAATGTGTTTTTGAATGTATGAGTGCAAAAAAGCCGCTCTTCTGTATCAGGCCCATCACTACATTGAATTGTTCTTGAAGCAATCAAATCAGCGATTATTTATAAGCAGATAGAGAAAGTTCGGCGAAGTTCAAGCAATGTGATAATCATTTCGAAGGCGAGGACGAATTTTACCCGCATTGGTATCACTCCCTCAAAAAGTCCTTTTATAAACCAAACGTTGCACAAAAATCTTCACTTCTCAGGCTATTGATTGATTAGTAACAGTCTAGTGAAATTATCCTCTATGTCAAAATTGCAAGAAAACACGAGCACATTTCACAAATTGTGACTGCACATAGCACAGACCGTGGCAAAAAGTGGAAATTTTTTGGACAACTAGGTGCCTTTTCTATTAAGAACAAGTTTATAGAATCTCCCCAGTAATAGTCAATACTTTATGGCAACAAAATTTCTCTGTGCTCAAAATCTCACTGTGAAAAACCAAGAAATCCCCGGCGAACTTGGAAAAATGAACTCCGATTGTAAAACGTTACTTCTTTTTCAATTAGTTGAACGTACTATGAAAACCTTTTCGCATAGCAGACTCAGTATGGAAATCTATATTTCTCAAGTATCGAAAGACACAAAAATGTAAGTGAAAAAGGAAGGAACGCATGTTATATAGTAGTCGGAACTATATTCCCTTTTACGCCAATGTGGTTTCTCGTTGAAACATAGAATATATTTTCATACATGCGGTTAATCTTCACTAACGAAACTCTTTATAAAAGTTTCTTCTGTAATATTTTCGCTAAAATCATTTCTCAGTTTTCTCAGGATCGAAATGCACGATACAATCCAAAAATTCGTTGTAAATTTGCAACAGCTCACTCCGAAAACGAATCGAAATTTAGGTCTAAGTTATCAATTTTCACTCACAGAAACCAGCTTACTGCGAAAACTCCAGTTCTCAAGCTAGCGAAGAATCACTAATAACTTGGTGAGAAAGCTCTTCTTAGAAAAGAAGCAAGAAACTCGAGCACTTTTCACACAATGCTACCGCATCCTCACGATTCTTGCTGAAAAGTGTAGACTCTCAAGGAAAATGAGTGCTATTCCCTTTAAAATCTGTTCTCCATCACCACCCGCCATATTTATGCTCTTTGCCTTTTTCCTCGCGCGAGCCAGCTTACTCCCTCCCCTTTCTTTCTCCCTCCCACCCACAAACATTCTTCAGTGATACTGGAGCATCAAGCCAATCCCCTATCGAGGTCTTGGAGATCCCTCGTGTATGTGCTCTCTCCTCGAGCGTCATCCCTCTGACCCCATTCTGTACTTGACCCCTCCTACTTGCGCATTCAGACTTGCCCATCGTGTCCTACCGTCAAATCATCTTCCTCTTATCGTGTGCTTGTCTCTGTGCTCATAGATATTCTGGTCATCCCACCCCACACACCCATCACCCTCCCTATTATCACACCACGTCTCCTTCTTATTCCTCCACTTTTCCCCAGCCTCTCATTCATCCGTAAACTACGGGTTTATACCTTCCACTATACCCATTCCACACACTTTCCTGTTCAGCTTGCATCCCCTGTCATACTCCTCTACTCAGTAGGAGCTCTCGCACACATCATGTGTGCCCTCACTTCTTCGCATACTCCTTGATGTTCCCGTATCATTTCCTTCCCTTTATTAAGTCACTTGTCGCATCTGTCCCGTCTGCAATTCCATCATATATCCTTCCTGTGTAACTTACTCGTAACCCCACATCCCGGCGCTCTTATGCCTAAGTGGCCTCCTCCCTGTCACCCAGCTACTCACCTTCGCTTCCGCCACTGTGCTTTATCACTGTACTATAATGACTTCTCTCCTCCCAACCCTTGTCCAGAATCAATTAATGTCACACACCTTATTATACACCATGGTGCGCTGTCCTATTTTCTCGCTCCGACACCAGTGTCGAATGAACATAGACCCTTGGAATAGCTAGCCGCTGACCCGCTATGTAATTGTCCATCGTTATGCCAGCTACCCTAGTCCCTGTCACTCTCTCTCTCTCACACACCAATTTATGCCCGTATTCATATTTGTTCAATCTCCTGTTGCCTGTTCCAGTATCACCTCCACTCCGTCCTCGCCTTCTGCCTAGTTCAATTTTCGGTCTGACGAGTTCACGTCTTACTTGTCAATCTTCTACGTAGTACTCGCACTATTATCTTGCTTTCTGCAATCACATCGTGCCCGTGTTTCCCCTATTTACTTAATGTCATTTTAATCCAACACCTGTCAGAAAGAACCGACACGCACCGACGAGCGAGCAGCACTAACCCACGAAGTATCGCTGACGTCTATACTTTCAACACAATTACGCACAAAGTGCACCACGATACACTATTAAGCCGTCAACACTTTCCTTCCCTTCCCCTTCCCCTGCTTCTGACCACTCACTGTAAAGCACTCTCACTGATCACATTATTGATATTATTCGTACTAGCGCACACTCTGCCATAGTAAAGTCATTGACCTACATCACCCGACACGAAATACTAGCTGACGATATCTCTGTTATCATCCGCTACTGCAGTTTGATATTCTCCCAGTGTCCCACTTTTCCCATTTTGTTCTAGACACTTGCTTTTATCTTTTCATACTACTAAGATATGTTAGAACACCTTTGTCAACGTAGACGTCTATGTCTTTCCTCATTCCTAGCATTTCCTTCTACACTCTCGTGCTATTCATCCTGACGTATATACAGTCCTTACGATATCCGCCACTGAGCTCGACTCATTTCTGTATATCTATAGCTACACTAGGTGCCGCGTAGCCGCACGCCTGCTACGCGCAAATCAAGAGCTCTCACACTATCCACGAGCCACATCCTCTACCTCCTAGTACGTTGTGTAGTAAACTCTGCGCCAAGCGGATTTGTACTCTGTTCTGCTTCCCCATATACTCTCAACCCGCCGCCACTGCACTATGTAGTTATTCATGACATCACCATTTGATGCAATCAGTTAATTATTCTTATCTAACTATCCCTCTTTCCATACACTACCGCTCTATAATCAACCTTTTTAATAATAGCCTATTCACATCATTTCGCGTTGACCACCATACCCTTATTCGCTGTCCCTCCACTGCCCACCCCACAGATTTGTGTGTCCTTCCCACCCACCCTGAAGTCGCTTCCACAATCTTAGCATTGAAACACAGTATCTTTGCGCGTGAAGCCAGAGCTCGCCTTGTAAGCCGGTCTGCTTCCCTCTATATGCGCGCTACGTATCTCGGGGAGAATACACTGGGTTGGATTGCATAATGCACATATCACGGAGAATCTTGTTTCTTACTAAGCTGACCTCTCCATTGCGAGACGCACTAGTAGACTAACACAGTGACGAGATAATTAGGGCACTATCTCCGTCACCAGGCACTGTCGTAGACTGTTTCAGGTTAGCATTCCATCTGTCAAAGTTTAGCACAACACACATACGCTAGTACCTCCTATATATATGTGCCGATGCCACATTAGACTATCAAACATGTGTGATAGATCAATCCACATATTAATAAAGTTGAGGGAATGTGCCTGTTTCTATTCACACCTTACGCACTTTGTCATATGTTCTGAATCCACAAACATCTCGCACTAACGAGGTTACATACCCATGCCCATAATGTGGAAGATTGTTGCGCTGCTCTTAAACACTTACTCCCAACAGCCATACGCTGGCGACTATATGATTACTTTCACTTACTTACATACAAGGAACGCACAGATGATCTCTGTCGGCCGCCACCTCACACGAACAGCGGAGTGCCACCATAACATAAAATTCCTCTCTTAACATAGGATCGCTCCTTTCCACTACACAGTTACGCCGCACTAATTGGCCAACATTACATCTGTATGACATCATCAAATAATGATCCACTATTTGATTGACTGCACATGAGTAACTTGTCCCATAATAATTTATCTATCCGCCCTGACTAGTATTCTACATTCCGTCTAATCATACTAATTCGTAAGTCAGGATGTCTTAGTAAGTAATATTACTGTCAGTTCTCTAGTCACATACTCTGAGCATATCAGTATCATCCTATCATGTTACTCGGAATATCTTCGTCCCCGAACCTAACCTTATTTGTTAGCTAACTAGTACGAGATAAAATACTAGCAGAAAGAATTGACGTGTGAGTCGGCCATCACCGACGGGCGATTAGACTTGAAACTCAAACGCTCACGAGTGGTTGGGAGAGGCGTCAATACATGTGATATGTTAGCGGTATTCTTTCACGTGCAAGCAGATGTCGACTTGTACGAGCGAGGACCACACAAGATGACAGAACAGTGGAAAAACAGTCCGGGGACTATACTTGTGATGACATCGATGACCCCTCGTATTATGCAAACAAAGCATTACGCCGCGGGAACGTTCGCGATAGTAAACAGAAAATTCTATAACACCTCGGCTGTGTGACAAATATGATCATATCAAATGAAAGCACGCATAAAGGATGAACCGCTGTGATTAATTTGCAGCCGAAGGGTTGTCAGGCGAGAAAGTGATTGCACATTCTTTGCAGGATGTAGATCGAGCGAGACCGCGCCCGGATCATCCGCGTTTATCGGACCGTTAGGATGCTTCCTGAATTACCGTATAGTGCTGCCGGCGGACCAGCCACACGCCGCCAAGAGAAATAGTAGTCATTAGCCGCCCACTATCTGTGTTCGTCAACTGATAGATGGTTAAACGAAGGTGAGGCAATTAGGTACAACTGGCAAGAAGTCGCGTATATTCTAACATACTGTGCTGAAGTCCGTGAATCGCGACCGTATAAGACTCACCTCCACTCATGGTCAGTGGCGACGGCTGACAAATCTCAGGATCGTTACTACTATGGATAGAGCGGCTTTTCTATCAACTAAAGAGGTCAACATCTTGGTATACTTAGGAAGCGACCCCAACCATGTAGCTCAGCCACGAAGCCTTATAGGATTCCGCTGGTTGACCGAGCTATCGGATTATCTAATCTGTTGTGTACTACGTTATCATTTCTATGACCAGCACCCCCTGGTTTGACGGCCGCGGCACAGCCGACGTCACCACCAACACGGTAGCCTTGGATTTAGATCAGCACGACAGCCCCTCGCGGTAGAAACTGGACAAGCTGAAGCTCCATCATGACTGTTGGATGTTAAGACCTGATTATAAGTCGTATATCGAAAATACAAGCGCTTCACGAGTCGTCATAATAAGAGCGTGACGGTTCTACATGAAATAAAATTATATACACACAAAGCACCAAATGGTCCCACGCACCAAATCGCACAGGACCTTGCACCCTATAGCGCACTATGGTCTTTCGACAACTGGTTATTGTGCCAGCTCGACTACCTACTGCGCCAACTGGCTATGCAGCCTCTCACCAGCTCGCTATGGTGTGCGATTTGTGCTTTGAGCTTTTCCGTTTAAACACAAGCGGTTGATCGCCTTCTAGACGTGTGTCCCATCCACTCATTAGAATTGTTTTACGATCGCGCCGTGAATCATGTATATAGCGCGGAGGAGATAAATCGTCAGCGTCGCAATGAGACATATGTGTAGTGGACTTATTACAACACCCAGCATGTTCTTGTACGAGCTATGTTATTTGGGATTTCATGGAACCGGCGTGTGCTACTTATCCGCACGTGAGAGGCAAGATCTTTTTATCAAGTTCTGCTTGCTCGCATTGCCACTTCTCGCTACTAGTTTCGGCTTCCATCCGTGGTCGAGTCCGACTGCGTGCATCATGCTCCTCGCGCTGGCTTTCGTTCGCCACCCCTTTCTCAAAGTACGCCGTCACACACTCCCACTCCGTTCCCTTGTGGGTACCACACGTCCTCCGGCCTCGATCTCCTGCTTCCGGATGATTCGTCCTGTTATTACTAGACCGAAGCATCCCCCTGCCGCGGTACTGGCCCAGCAAAGATATCACGACTTGCTGATCTGCCCGCAGCCCCTCCGCCCAATGCACTGCTAGGCGACACGCACCACTCAGATCCACTAGCCCACCCCGAACATATTGTGTACGAGCTCGTACATACATCAGCAGACCCTTTGAATGAATCGCTGAGTCTGTGTGCGCCTTCCACCCTATCTCCGTGCTACTCTTGTGTTCCCCCCCTACGACTTCCAGGACTAGCAATACCCCCATATAGCATGCTAACGGCGCCGTACAGACAAGATGTACATATTATATTATCCAGTGCAGCGAGTACTCCATGCGTACAATACTTCATGATGCTTCTACCTCGCTTCGTTGACATCGATGTATGGTATTCCCGTAATATGAAAGGCAAGAGATTGATAGTCAAAATCTCAAGCTAAAGCGCATGTCTGAGCTACCGTTACTGTGGGGATCGCACGCGACACTGATATGTATTCTTGGCTGATTATTTTATCTCAATCACATCAAACATCGTACACCTCGAGACATGCCGTGGAACTCAAGATTGTTCTGTCAAACCTATATATAGCTGGACCTGGTTTCCGATAGTCGCGATTTGCGTATTTCTAACTTATAGGTCGGTAGAGCAATGTTGTACGATTGATAGTGTAGCAGACCCGATGTCGTCACTCTTTCGCTTATTAGATTTATGATTATGATATAAACAAGCTAGATAGTACATGGCTTTACTATGTGATGCAGGGAACCGCTCGAAACCAAACACGTGAAACTAGCCGCGATCTTAGTTAATTGATAACCACGCAGCAGCACACGTAAAACTCGGGTCCTACGTCCACTCAGGACGCGCTAGCTGTCAAATGGAGCCTTTTAACCCCCAAAAGACATTTCATAACTAGAGAATGAGGTGGGTGAGCGCATACGTTTACAAACTAGAAGTATTTGTCCGGCGCAACAAATGTGCCTCATGGTGTACAGTCACAAAAAGAAAAAGGAATTAAATGAAGTACCATGCACCTTGTTCAGCTGGCTTTTCGAAAAATAAAACGATATTGTTTGCAATATAGCGTATCGATTCATTCCGCATATTATAAGTTAGAAATTTCTGACTATGAATACACCTAACTCCAGTGTTCCGTCGCAGTTATAATCTTGAGAAGAAATGCAGCTTCTCGATTCACCTACTACGCAATGTGGCTCAGTCAACATTTCACGAAACGATTTGAAATATTTGTACTTTTTTGTGCAAGACAAATCAATCACAGTGTTTTCAAAATCAGTGAAGCTTTTCAAAATTTTCACTTTTAGATTCTTAGCAGATGAATATTTGTTTATCAAACTGATATCAAGGTGCCGGTATACGTTTTTCATGTTCACATCAATTCCCTTTGGCCTGCCACTTTATTTGATCCGTATCACAGTTTTTATTCTCTTTACTTGGCAGACCTTATAACTTTAAGCACTCATATGCTCCCCTCGTTCTTTGCTTGATGGAGGACCTCCTTATAGAGGTCGTAGAAAACTGGTTGAGCACATCTACTTGCACTATCATCTTTCATGATTGAGTGTGTAGCGCGAACTGCCAATAACGGTTTTTCTCTTCTGGCGTTCCTAAGCGTTTCGTCTTCATCAGTGCCAAGGATTCGATTCGCTCGTTCAATGTCGTTCGTTCTCGCTATGAATTCACCCTCTAGAGCCATTTAGCTAATTAGCTGATTAGTGCACAATTTATCCTGTGTATGAGATGCTCGCCGAGTGAGGTTCGTCATTCGAGCGATTACACTAGAGAAGGTTCGACTCGGTTGAGATAAGGATGAAGGTTCACAACGGGAACGAATAATCGTAGACGATCGATAGCCAAACACCAGAGTTCCGTAAATCAACGAGGCGCCGAAAATCACTGATCATTCAATCACCGCACCCCCTGGCTTCGATAGAGATGGTTAAAATAAGGATGCTCAGAAAACTTCCTTCTTCTATCCCATTTTATCATTCACTTTTAAGCCAACAAGTTCCGTTCTCACGTCCACATGAAGTTGCTTTGTAAATAGCCAACAGCATAATCACACAGAAAGCGAGCCCCATCAAATGTCTAATATTTTCAATATTGATGGGAAAAATTGTTGGCGTGACACGGAACAGAACAAATCATCACGGAAACACGAAAATTGGATTTACGATCACCCAACCAACTAAAAAAAGAAATGAACGAGACAAAGCATCCCATAGAAAAGCACAACTTTGGCTTGTATAAAAGCGCACGATTTTGATGGAAAATCATTCCACAACGATGATCGCCTCCGTTACACTTCTCGCTCTTGTTTCACTTTTCATGTCATACCAAACACATTTGAGTCATTAGTAAAATCTGTTAATTTTACATAAACGATCGACTCAAATCGCGGGCCCCTGAAATGCGGTCGAAACGCCTGTAGCGAGATATAACATCATAGAGTGTTTCAGTTTTCTGGCGACTACGGCGAGAATGCTACATTTGAGAAGGTGCTAAAAGAATTCTAAACAATGCTGCTTTTTTGTGATCAGTAATGATTTTAGTAAAACGTTGATAGCAATATGTTTTTACCGCGCTTGTTGTACATCGTTTTGTTTTCGAGCATTCAGCAACATCCATCTTCATGGACCGTATCACTAACCAATTAGCGCTTAGAAAGCTTGTCCGTTGTGACAGTACCATTTCAGTTGGAACAAAAGTGTGCAGTTTGAATGGCGAATAATTGGACGAGATTAAGCATATTCATTGCTCTTCTTCTTTTTCTTGTGGTACGTTTCTTTTTCAGCACAATCCCAAGGATACACAGTGATTGCAGTTTAACATTCAAGATGGTAATAAACTTTGTTTACTGTGCAAAATATGATTCAAGTTTGCAGATCTGATAAGCGAATGAATGACTTTTTATTCTACCAAATCAAAGCATAATTTCATATAGTCACATGATTATTTCATTTTTTCCTCAAAAAATGATTATTCGGGCATAATTACAACTTAATGGTATATTCGCCCATAACGACGTAATAGTGTCCATACAGTGTCGTTTACTTTTACATTCGAGTAAAAATTTATAAGCTCGATTTCTATCACGAACTCAGTTTTCCGAAAAAAATTTTATCTGAACAATTTGTGAAATGTCAAATATCTTTTGATCATTGCGTATCACTCAGGGTGATAGAGTAAAGTTTATTAGAATGTAAAATGAGGGGACCTTTTTTGATGGAAAAGAATTTTATGGAAATGTTATTTATCACTCGAAAGCTTAAAACTGGGTAAATTGCCATGTGCATTTTAATGCCCTTTTCCAATGTCTTAGTACTAAAAATAAAATTGTGCTTCACACGCGTCACGTCTAATTCCTTGACAATGACGTCAAAATCTTGTGCGGCACGCGACGCGATTGCGTGGCGAACTACAGTGACAAAGAGGTAGTTTGTGCTAAAATTTTGAAACTAATTATGAGTAAATGATTAAAAACAAGAGAATATGATAGATCAAGACTGATGAGACCTTGATAACACTATCGATAGTAAAGACAACGCTAAGGCTTCTTAATAAGCAAGACAAAAATGATGCATTTATTGAATCATTCTAAAAAGTGCTTGTACATACTGTTATGAAGACTTGTTACAGATTGCATGCTGCCGATAAATATAATTTTCCTGTAGGGTATTGTCGAAATGTTAATCTAGGGTCGTGATAGTAATTAGATATCTGGAACGAGAATAGCAATAACCAAATAAGTTTATCAATTATGTACTGAATCTATACGGAAGGCGACCAATGTATATTTACTCCGAGGCGCGACGCGCGGCACGAACTAAAATTAGGTTGTGTCGTTGTCAGCGCGTTGATCACATTTTCGCGCTTTGTCGCTCGTAATATCGCAAAACAAAACTCATTTCTTAGACTGTTAGTAATCGTCCGATAGCTTAAATCTCGTAGAATTCAAAAATATGTTTGTATTCTAGAAATTTCTCTTGTATTTTCTTGCTTTTTCGCAGTGCTTTAGCAAAGTTATTTTACTAATCATAATTATTATAAGTAATTATAACTAACGCATGGGAATCATAATCTTGATTCGAATACTACAAAGCTGTAAGAAAGCCTTTCTGAAAAACAAGTGCATACTTAAACTTTTCGAATTGTAGCTACTAAGCAGTAGTGATGGCTAAATAAAAAGGCTTTGTTAGGCAATTTATGAGCATTAAAATAATAAAAACTCTTTTCTATACTAAAAATATCTTCAATTTTTAATCTACTTCAACACGTAAGAGAATGTCGTTCCTTACTAGA
This sequence comes from Parelaphostrongylus tenuis, assembly GCA_019055375.1. NCBI lineage: Eukaryota > Metazoa > Nematoda > Chromadorea > Rhabditida > Metastrongylidae > Parelaphostrongylus > Parelaphostrongylus tenuis. The sequence goes on along the minus strand of JAHQIW010003969.1, from coordinate 39,680 downwards.
ACATTTAATTTCATGCGGAGTGTGTTGGAGGCGACGATGATATCTCGAAAAGACGCTCGATAAATTCCATGATAGGCTGTTTACAAACCTAAACATCATTCAATGGTTTGCTTTTATCATGAGAGGTCAAAACACGAGGTTATTATAGCAAAATAAATTTTAACTCTTAACGTATCGGCGGAATTCACCTCCCTATCCTTTTCTTCCACGGATCTCTCTCTTTGAGGAATCCCGCCCAGTTAGTCGCGAGGGCATGTGGCGCCTCCCTAGGTGGTCAATAGGAGATTAAACGCGAACCAAAAGCGACCGTGTGCCTCCCAGAGACGCAGGCGGTTTCAGGGGATGAGCTTTCTGCTTCTGCAGCGCCGATTTGACAAAACTCTATTTTCACGAGCCAAGTCGGCCAAAAGCCTGCAATCAAGCGGCTGGGAAGTACATGGGAAGCAGTTAGGAGTCGCCTCGAACAATTGAGCTCCTCCCGCTCCTCCGAGAGAGACTGGCAAGCTACTCGTGAGTACCCAGCCCCCACCTTCAGGGCATGGTAAACTATACGGTGGGTATCAAATTGCTGAAACAGTAACGAATATGTGCCTTATTCCCCTGACCCCGAAATAGCCCCTGATACGGCAGCGCCAGGTAGGACGAGTACGGAGAGGCTGCTAAAATCTCAGAGGCAAACTAAGCTACTAAGATCGAAATGGACTAAAATGACGATCTGTACCTACAATGCAAGAGCCCTTGCTCACGGATCCGCTGTAGAAGATCTATTGATTCAAGCAAAAGGATAAGGTACGACGTCATTGGTCTGATTGAGACGAGAAAACGTCATCCTATTCACGCTGTTTATGACACCAGAGAAGAATGTTTCTTGGACGTGAACGTCGATTTATTTGAACAACTAACAACCCGTATCGGACGATTAAATTTAGATGATGTGGCTCAATACCGGCTTTGACAATTTCCGTTGCTTACGCACGAACACCAAGCTATGACGAAGACGAAGTCGAAGCGTTCTCTATGGACCTCGAAAAACTCTTCAGAGAAGATCATACAATCTTCAAGGTTATTGTCGGAAATTTTAACGCAAACACTGAACCTAGAAGAACGTCCGACGAACGTCACATCCACGGACTAGAATCGAATGAACAACGTGAAAGGATATGTGAGTTTATCATGACTCCAAACCACCCATGGTAACTCACAATTCCAAAAGCCTCACTCTCAGCGATGGACGTAAGAGTCTCCCAGTGGAGAGTACCATAACGAAATAGACCACATCTTAGTAAATCGAAGGTTTTACCTGACCGATGTCGCTGTTGTTCCTAAGTTCTACACGGGATCAGACCATCGCCTCCTTCGCGCAATGTCCCGTTTCTCGCGGAGAGGCGAAAAAGCCGCTAAATTCAGAAAACGAAGTCCCAGAGCTACAATAAACTGGAGTGTATTCAAATCCTTAGTCGGCTCCTGGGAAGATTTTGTTGTCGACAACATCGACAAAGAATACGACTGGCTCGTTGAATATCTTCACGTTAGCGCTATGAAAGCCGAGAGTCCTAAAGTCACGAGGAGACGCTTGCCTCCGAAGGCACTCGAGTTGATACGTCAACGTGGAATCGCACGAGCTACAGGCAGCCGAAACCTTCCGTTCAATCTTGCGAAACGCTGCAGAGAAGCGATAAGGGAAGACCTCAAAGAGAGACGAGCAGCAGTTATGGCAGAAGCTGCAGAAGCTGCATAAGCTGGAAAGAGCATTTGCAAAGTCCAGCAAAGCTTCGCCAGCTATAAGACCAAGATGATTGCACTTCGACACCTTGACCGAACACTTACAGCTCCCAGAAGGGCAATGGGGCAAGTCATCCACTAGTACTACTTGGATCGCTTCGCTAGCCAAGTCCTCTTACCGCAATATAAATTGAATGAAGATATGTCGTTCTATCGGTCTACCCTTCCGGAATCCGACATGCTATATCGTCGGTGAAGAACAGAACAACACGCGGTTCAGACAGGATTAGATCTGAACACTTGAAGATTCTAGCGTCAGTTCTCATCAACACCCTGGCTCAGCTCTTCACTCGCTGCCTGTCAGAATGCAAGATCCCCATTAAGTGGAAAACCAGCAAGACCGTATTGTTGTTCAAAAGAGAGACCTTCACGATATAAGCAATTATCGCTTAATCTGCTTACTGTCCGTTATCTATAAACTCTTTACTCGAGTCATCCTAAACAGGATTGACAGAACATTGAACGAAGGACATCCATACGAACAAGCAGGATTCCGAAAAGGATTTAGTACCATAGACCCCATCCACACGATTACAAGACTCATTGAAGTTTGACGAGTACAAGCAACCACTCTAACTCACTTTCATCGATCAGAAGAAAGCCTTTGATCAGTAGAAACAGAAGCGGTTATAGAGGCTCTTGGTATCCAGGGCGTTCTTACTTGATATATAATGATCATTCGTGAGCTTTATAAAGATTTCGCGATTAAAATATCTCCTTTCTACAACAATATCACCATCGAACTAAGGAGGGGGTTCGACAGGGCGATACAATTTCGCCAAAATCTTTCACTGTCAGCCTCCAAAACGTCATGCGATCATTAGAATGGGAAGATATGGGAGTGAAAACTGACAGTCGACAATTAAACCATCTTCGCTTCGCTGATGATATCGTTCTCATAACACCAAGCATCAGTCAAGCGGAACGGATGTTGACCGATTTTGATAACGCCTGTGGAAAGATTGGTCTTCAACTAAATCTAACGAAAACGGTATTCATGAGGAGCGGATGGGTTTTGAATGCCCCATTCACGGCTAACGGAACGATAGTCTCCGAGTGCTCCAGTTGCGTCTATCTAGATCGTGAAATCAACATGATGTACGACTTAGCTCCAGTGTTGAGCAGGAGGAAGCAAGCGGCTTGGGGAACGATTAAGAGCATCGAAGATGTAGTGAAGAGGACAAAAAACATCCGACTCCGCTCCCACCTTTCCCACTCGACGATTCACCCTACCCTAACGTATGCAGTAGAAACCTGGTCGCTACGTAAGCAGGATGAAAGATCACTTAGCGTCATTGAACGCGCAGTCGAAAGGTTGATGCCAGGATTATCTTATATCTCGCAAATAAAAGAAAGGTTCCGAAGTTGCGACCTGCGCCAACGATCGAAAATCAAAGACGCCGTTCTAAACGTCAGGATATCGAAAATAAGGTAAGCCGGATACGCGATGTGCTTCAGCGACAACCGATGGACGAAAGCCGTTACCGACTGGATTCCTCGGGACGTCAAGCGCTCTAAAGGAACACCCACCGCCCCGTTGGTCCGATTTCTTCACGAGAGGTATAAAAGAAAGACGTGATAATTAGTGAATCTCTAGAGCGAGGAGGATCCACTGGGCTACTCTTGCACGCGATAGGAAAAAATGGAGTTGTTGCTGGTACCCGCTCGAGTCACTCGACGATCAACTGAACGACAGGTGATACAGGTGATCCTTTTCTTGTCAAAAAGGCGAAATCCGCCGAAATGTTGAAAGAAAAAAATGAATCCTAAGTATCTCACTATATCGTTTTAGGAATTTCGGCCTACCATCTCCAAAAATCCATCAAGTTAGTGCTTGCCTTTTTTTGTCACCTTTTTCGTATATACTTCCCTGTTTTCCTCATAATGGTTTGTTTACTACAAATTTAATCTGTCATAATACATGCAGTAAATTGAAACGAGAATGGGAAAACCTGGATGTCAGAAGAATCGAGAGATGCTGCTCAGCGCTGGCACAATTTTCATAGGTTCGTTCCAATGTGATTTCTTAATTTTCCAAAAGAAAATAAAAAGGCAGTAATTTTTGATATATTGAAGAATGACCACCACGATAGTGTAACGCTTCTTCAAAGATGGTCTTTTCAGGAATACACTTTCACGGCGCAACAAGAATCGCATAGTGATAAAAATTTTTGGATAAACATAGTGCTTGTCAAAAAGAAAAATCAATCAACATGTTGTTCCAGAATTACAACTGCGGATTAGAGCGTGATGCTCTCGAAATTGCCGAAGCTGGTTGCAAATACAAAGACATTCCAGACTTCTGGGAAATTGGAGACGAGAGCAACCTCGCTATCCGTTCCTCCTACAACAAAGTTCAGGTTATAGCAGCGGTGCGTTAATGTGAAGCTATGCTTTGACTTATATGGAAAATGTCTGCTTTATTCAAAAAAACGCGTCATTATTCTGATTAATTATTTATGATTGAACTCGGCTCTAAAAGAAATTTTTGCACGCCTTTCTTGTATACCTGGCAAACATTACCATCCATAGAAAGCATTGTTCTGAAAAATGAGTCATTGAATAAATTTGTTTCATTTAATCGTGATCAAATTAGCGTTTCTCTTTTCAGGTAAATGATTGGCAGAAAAATTCTACAGCACAGTTTCTTCAGGTTAGTTGTAAAGTTTAGCTAATGTTTACCTAGTTTTACTGGGAGTGGATAGCAATAAACGGTATCAAGCAGTCAAATTTTGATACGATTTATTTAGATAGTCTGAAATGTAAAATATCTTAATAGTCAGCTAATTTAAGCAGTGCACTGCGTGGACGATCAATATGAACAGTCTATCTGACTTCTCTCAAAGCAGGTTGAAAATGACAATATGGATATCCTGAGCAAAAAGAACATTTTCAGACTTCGAAATCAACATCGCCCAAGCTTGGATGCGCATTTCACGACTGCGGAGGCAGAAAATATGCATTTGCTTGCAAATACGGACAACAATGACTTGACGAGAACAGTGCTGTTTGAATTAGAGTATTTATAAAGAAATCTCCCAAAGTATCTGTTTTTCGACACTTTCCATCTTCATAATTTTATGCGCATCGCGAGATAATAAAGGCTTGCAATAAGTAGCTGATTACAAAATACAAACTTCGCCGAGCGTTCACTATCTGGGGCTTATTTTGTAGTTATCTCGGCTATAGACTAGCATGCTTGAAACTCTTCGCGATGCTTTATTACCGTTTATCCACGCGATGCGTCTAAGTGTCGTATTAGGTCTCCAACTGTAGCAAAAATTTGTAGCCGATGCACTGATTTATATGTGTGAGTTCAATGGTTTTGTGTTGCGTGGTGAAGTTTTAGTGGTTTTATTGTTTGATCCCTGGACTGTCTTGGCATGATCCAATCGATGTCTGAAAGAGTTTGGATTGTCCTTAACGGCGCACTGACCTTTGTGCTGCCACGCGTTGGACTTCCAAGTTGCGGAGGCTTTTCCTTTTGAAATGGCTCGTTGCACTTCCGGTTTCATCGGGCTGAACTTTGGTCTGCGATCGAATGGTCTTGTGCCAACTTGTGTCTTGTGACGGACAAGATCACAAAGCTCAAATCCTTTATATGAGTTATACCAAGCAATGGGGTGGAACCAAACAACCTATAATATACATGCATTGCTATAATAATAGTATAATAATGATATGTGCGTGATAACGGCGTATTGTTATGTGAAGTTATATTGAATGGGATGTATCCTTGTGTGACGATACCATAATGTTGCTATTGACGGAATATGATTAGGCGGCGGAGTCCGTTTGGGGTTGCTATGTTCGCCCTGGAGTATAAGCACAGGCGGTTGGATCCATTGGGTGAGTATACTGTGATAGCAGTGGGGTCACTAGTGATTATATATGGGCAGAATCCCTTAACCGCGGTGGTGGGCCGCGTATAGCCTAAGTGAGTTTGCTCCGCCACGTAAGTGATATGTTCCACTCACAATTTTATTGAGTTCATCTGACAATTGTACGAACGCAACCTTATGAAAGCAATTAGTAACAAGACAACGACTTTGTGTGAAGAGAGCAATAATGGATCGATAATGAACTGAGGTGAGGTGGTCCGGGTGATGTCAGACGACCGTTCGGATGATGCACGGCGGGGCCACGCTTGCTACTTGAACCATTTTCTGTCTGAGGTCCTCAAGTCTCTGCGATGCCATTTGCTCTCTAAGGTCATGAACCATCTGCGTTGCCTAAATTATTATGTAATTCCGGAAAAGATAGGAAAGTTTCGTTGGGAGGTTTGCTATACCAACTAATTTTCCAAACTTAATCCAAAAATTCAAAAAATAATTCCCAAGACCGACTGTCTATTAACCTCGGCATGCTGCAGTATGATTCTTGATTTTCTTCTTTGAGCAGAACACGAGGTGTTACATTAAACTTTATTCGATAGCTGACGTTTCGGCAGTTCGCCTTCTTCAGAGCCTGGAAAGGTGAAAATGTTTGCAATACAATCAGTCAAACACCTCCATTACTTCTTTAGAGAAAATCACCAGACCTAGATTTCAATCGCATCAAGCAAAAATCAACACTTAACATACTCACCGCTTTTTATATGTGTTCCACTGGATGATCCAAGTGGAGATCACCGGCAAGAGAGACACATAGGTTCGTAATGCACCCTACCCATCAAAACAACAGTCTTATATACTGGCTCATATCACGAGTGTTTACAAGGCATTCCTCCCTGCGGTTTATGGCTGGATTGGTCGTATTAATCCAAAATGCTTCCAAGATCTTTCGCGCTGATATTTTTTGCTCCTGCGCAAGGATGGTGACTTCGATTTCAAAATCAACTCCGTCGTGCTTCTGTGCTCTATGCGTCCCTAGCGGGGTGTTTTGTCTATTAAGACGCTTGTCAGCTAGGTGTTCTTCTATGCGTGCATAGAGCGGCCTACCCGTTTCGCCAACGTATTTATCACTACACGCTTTGCAAGAGATTAGGTAGACTGTACCTACGCTCATGCAATCACCGTCTCTGCCGTTAGGACATATTTTACAATCATTCATCATACAGAGACGGTCATATAAGCGGTTGCGAACTAGTTGGCGTTTTAGAGTATTCGGTGGTATTTCAATAATTGCCACCGATTGCTCTAAGCCCGCTCTTTTCAAACATCGTTTTATAGCTGTACTAACCTCATTTGAATAGAACGGGATGATAAACGGGACGGAAAAGTCCAGTTGCTCAAAAATTCAAGTTGTTCAAAGGGCATTGCTTGTAAGAGAATTTAATTGAGCTTGATTTTACAGCGATGAACCTAAGCTGATAAGAAATAAATTGATAACGTGTTTACAAAGATTTGACGTGTACGTCGAAACGTGACTGAGATAGGAGAAAGTTTGACATTTACTATCCAATTTCGCTTCAGTGAACTACACAGCCTTTTTTAAGCACTTTGTATATAGTAAGCCGATAGGTTACGACTGAAAACGATCAGTGTAAATGGAATCAAACTACTAAAGGCGTTCTCTTTAACTAATCATTTACAAAATCGTCTCTCGCAGCTGATAGAGTTTGTGAACATGCACGCTGAAGTACGATGACAAAACGCATCACCTGGATGTAAGGTAGTAAGTCAACAAAATCACTATAAAAAGTGCAAATAAACTTAACCGAGACCGGCTACATAACAAAGTGGTACCGAAAGCCAAGTAATAAGAATATCCTAGTTCACTATCTCTCTTCTCATCCCTCACATACGAAAAATTCGTTAGTAAAACATGTTTCGAACAGCAGCCAATGCATGTACCGGGGAGGAGCAGGAAGTAGAATCCATGAAACTGGCTCGGGGAATAGCCACTTCTAATGGATACGAATTTGTAACCCCTCGGCTTAGGTTCAGAGGAGAGAGTACGCCTCCGAACAAAAACTCGAATGAAAGGAAAGTCTCGTTTACCCTCTCGTTTTTTTCAAATGAGATTAGTTCAGATGTGAAACGTTGTTTGAAAAGAGCAGGTTGAGAGCCATTGATAGCTATCATTTAAATATCAGCAAATACTCTAAGACGCCAATTAGTTCGAAGCCGCTTATATGACCATCTCTGTATAATGAAAGACTGTAAAATATGTCCCAACGGCAGAGACGGTGTTTGCATGAGCGTAGGTACACTTTGTCAAATCGCTCGCAAAGCGTGTAGCGATAAATATATTGGCGTAACGGGTAGGCCGCTCTTTGCCCGCATAGAAGAACACCTAGCTGACAAACGTCTTAATAGACGGAACACCTCGCTACGGACACATAGAGGACAGAACTATAACGGAGTTGATTTTGAGATCGAAGTCACCATCCTTGTGCAGGGACAAAAAAAACATCAGCGCTAAAAAATCTAGAAGTACTTAGGATTAATACCATCAATCCAACTATAAACCGCAGGGTAGAATGCCTCGTTATCACTCGTGATATGAGTCAGTATATAAAACTGTTGTTTTGATGAGTAAGGTGCATTGCGAGCCTATATGATCGTCTTCTGTTAATCTCCACTTGAATAATTTAGTGGAACACATACAAAAAGCGGGTGAGTATGTTAAGAGTTGATTTGTGCTTGAAGCGATTGAAATCTAGGTTTGGTGAATTTTTCTAAAGGAGTAATTAAAATGTTTGACTGATTAAATCGCAGACAATTAGACCTTTTCAGGCTCTGAAGAAGCCGAACTGCCAAAACGTTATAAAGATTAATGTAGCACCACGTGTTTGGCTCAAGGAAGAAAATCAGGAACTATGAAAAGTGTTATCTGTTACATTACATTAGTCATACATTATAAATGTATGACTAAAACGCGTTTAATTCTCAAGGGATGAGCTGGTAGGTAATAAACCAAGATGTTTTTATTGCTTGATATGTGGTACCATTTTGTATTGCAGGTGTTCTTGGACAGGTTGACCTGAACGTTTAAGAATGGGAGCCAATTGCCTTCGGTTTCTCACAGGTGAACTTTATGTACTCTGACTGACTATTCATCAACTGAGAACAATTCTCACTCTTTTGTCGTCTTGTCAACCCAAGAGGAGATGGACAAATGTTCTGAGTTTTTGAACGTTCAGTCAACCTGTTTAAAAACTCCAACAGTGCAAAATGCTACTGAAAACCAGATTGAAAGAGGCCATAATCAGATGGAGCAATGCCTGGACCTGTAGGCGGGGTGGAGAAACAATGTAATATACAAGCAATATAAGCGACAAATCGAACCGCTGGCACATGCTCGAATCACTCAATGATTGACGGGAGCACAAAGAGGGAATGAATGACTCGATTCTGGATTGCTCTAAACTCAAGTTTGACTGCCACAGCGGCTTTCACAATGTTACTTTCGCTCACATGCTTCACAGATAACTAATCATTGTCCAACGATTTTCTGTTCAATCAAGCGGTCTTTAGTCGAAAACAATAATTCAAATGGTAGAGTAATGATCTGTATTTGAGAATATGCATAACGTAAAGCCTCCGTAAAACTTTAAAAGGAGAAAGCGCTGATGTCATCCAATCAATTCTCATAACTATCTCGCTTTTGCTTGTCAATAAACACTACACATTGATCACTAACAGCGAGATTGAGGATAAAGCGCCTTATAAAAACTGCATTTTCACAGTCTGATGGCCAATCTATCTAATTCAGAACAAACTCTGAATAAGATGGTAAATTGCCATGCGCAAAATTAATTTCGAGACTCAAAAGTTATCTCATCGTCGATGAAGAGGTTCATTGCAAAATATAGTGCTAGTATAACTACTAAAAACTTTATATAGTAGGTGAAAGTTACAAATTGCCATAGAAAGCACAAAACCCGAAAGACCTTCGTTTGGTCATTAACTTCTTTAAGAACAGCAAGCTGGCGAAACGACGATTGAGTAGCCTGATTAATGCGGCCACTGGCCTTGTTAGTTGATGAACAATCTTGTAAGGTGTTTTTTTCCTTCCGCCGTTTATCTCAATCTTCCGAGTTAACTCGCTAAAAGTCTGACTGAGCTTGCTAGCAAAGTACAGAGAGAAAAAAATTCCAAGCAATGGATTCGTTAAGATGATTCGTAGTAGGAGGAAAATTCTAAGCAGAGCGATAAGTAGGCAAATAGATACAGCAGATGGAGAAGATTTTTTTGGATTGTGGTCTGAGCTAAAACCCTTAGTCATCAATATGGAACTTCCTCAGATAAGATTTTTTGTAGTTTAAAATCCCTGCAACCTTTACACATAGATGTGACTCACTCAGCGCAAGAGTTTGGCTGCACTCTGGAAATTTGAGTTTTGCTTGAAATCCTGACCCAAGACTCTCTGGCTTTTCTGATTCAGATCAAAGACTGCTGACCATTAATTTTAAACTCTTCCGGAAATTTGCTGAACGCTTTTACTAGTCGACTGACAAAAAGCAGACGATGTTGCTGTTCAGCTCCTTAGGTATTTCGCCTCCACCGACCCCAAAAATGAGAGGAATGGACCAATTTAAGAAAAATGTTCGAGATGATGAGAATTTTAAATTATAAAAAACTGCATAATTCGATCCACAGAACTTCCGCACATTTTCGATCACATGTTGCAGTTCTACCGTTTGTGAGATTTCATTTGGATTGAAACAGCTAGCAATTTTTTTTTTACGTATGACCGCTTAAAAGTCTGCTTCTTTCATACTAGCTTTGAGTGAAAAAAAATTACAAATATCTCGATAAAAGGACATGATCTGCATAATTTGCACCAAAACGATGTAAAAAATGTATTCAACAAGGTTATGCCAAGCGACAATAAAATCAAAAAGAACTGGTACCAAGTAAGCCTGTATCAGTAAGTTGTGTTAGAATCGGCACCATTTCCATTTTATTGCTATTTTACTTTCCTGACTGAGGAAAAATTTTTCCACCCAAACTCTGAGATAGCCACATCAAGGCGCTGTTCTTCTCACCAAGATAATCATTGGTGGTCGCCGTCGATGTTTGAGAAACTTGTCATTTCATTACGGAATTTTTTTTAAGAACAGCAGAGAACCTGTAATAAATCTACTTGTAGCTAGAATTCTTTAGAAATATGTTGAATTCTTCATCAATTCAAATGGCACTAATATGCGCAAAATCGCAGCCGTACACTTCAACTTGCCAATACTGACTTTATCAGTTCTAGTAAGGCAGTAAACAATTTGAAAAAATTGAGGAATAACAGACTGAAGCATTACAAGAGAATGAATGTTGAAAATATCCTTGACAAGCCTTTTTCGTAAGCTTTTCGATTTGAACCTTGCTGATTGCACTGTGGTATTGCCAGGCCCGAACAACAAGCGTGCAGTTGGCAGAATCATATATGTCGAAATTACTTTTCTGTTCCACATGATATCAAAGTAATTTTGGCTGAGAGCAGTGTGTTGGCGTCAAAATATGAAATAAGCCGCACTGATCATCCCCAGTAGAACAGAAAAAACTCAATTAGGAGGTAATCATTGCACGTGGTCTAATCGCCACAACTCGCATAGTCACTTTGATTAGTAAATCAGCAATAATTTGGAATGTGCTGAGATCCACATGACCCATCCTAAATGATGAAGACGTACCAATCAAGTACCGAGTAGCAAGTTATACATTCCTCTGGATACATTTGGTATTGATTAATATTAAGCACCTTGAAGTTATCTTTGTAATAGGTCAATGGGATTCCAGGCCAGTGTTATGTTCGACAACGACAAATTACCAATTTATTCATTTGGTCAAATAAGAAAAAACTCAGCAATGTTCTTCAAAAATTGCACAGCATCTCCTCAGAGGATTCCATGTTTTCATCGAGTAAATGAGAGTTGAGCACCTTGCAAAGGTGTAACCATCTATCAATGGTAGTAGTGGGGTACAGATAGCGCTGGTAACAAAACAATTGTCAAACAACGTCGTGGTCTAAGATAAACCATTATCAATGCAGATAAATTTTGAAGCGAAATGCTTCGATGGAGCAGCAAATGACAAGAAGGCACAGCGAAAGGGTATAACTGATCGATCTCATACAGACCATGATTGACCACGAAATAATGATAAATGGTTGACCAATCGAAACTAATCGTAGATTAATGGGACCTATAAGTTCCATTAAGACGTTATGCATGTTCTTATTCCTTGCTTTTTTTCCTCTGAATACTAATCCTCAATGAGATGGATTACTGCAAGAATTGTGAAGACAAAAAGGCAATTCATAATTTCTTAGGTGATAAACTTTATACATAAGCAATTTTTTGAATTTTAAGGTACAAATGTGTGAAGACACTTTCAGAATGGAGTTTTTATGTTTTGACTGCCCAGAATTTTTTCCTAGTAGCGTACACAGAACCATGCTAGAGCATTCCCGGGTCGTTACAAGGTCTCCAACTATGTTAGCGAATTTGGTCCAAAAATTCAAATTAATCTTTCCAAGTAATCGAGATTATCAAATAACATCATCGAAGTATTCTTCGTCTGCCGGATGCAATTCTGCCAACGCTCTAGCAACAAATCAGTTCAGCGCTTATTTGTTAATCTTCGATGCAAACCAAACCAGCCATTTCTCGACGCAAAGATTGATGTCTCGAAACTTCTTCATGTGCAAATGATTTGAAGAGATGGAAATCCGATAGAGGCAGATCTGGCGAATAAGGCAAATGATCCAAGTGCTCTCAGCTCAAATCGCTCATCTTCTTCCTTGTTTTCTTGGCAAAGTGTTGCTTTGCATTGTCTCGAAGCAAAATGACTCGGCGACGGTGGTGATGTGGACGATGCTTGACTGCAACTGTCCAGTTGCTGGCAACATCGCTCAGCGTTGATGGACTGATACTTCAGTTGATGTTATTCGATACTTTCCATTACGTAGAAAAATTATTTTTTGATTCTTGATTTTCTTCTTTGAGCAGAACACGAGGTGTTACATTAAACTTTATTCGATAGCTGACGTTTCGGCAGTTCGCCTTCTTCAGAGCCTGGAAAGGTCAAAATGTTTGCAATACAATCAGTCAAACACCTCCATTACTTCTTTAGAGAAAATCACCAGACCTAGATTTCAATCGCATCAAGCAAAAATCAACACTTAACATACTCACCGCTTTTTATATGTGTTCCACTGGATGATCCAAGTGGAGATCACCGGCAAGAGAGATCACATAGGTTCGTAATGCACCCTACCCATCAAAACAACAGTCTTATATACTGGCTCATATCACGAGTGTTAACAAGGCATTCCTCCCTGCGGTTTATGGTTGGATTGGTCGTATTAATCCAAAATGCTTCAAGATCTTTCGCGCTGATATTTTTTGCTCCTGCGCAAGGATGGTGACTTCGATCTCAAAATCAACTCCGTCGTGCTTCTGTGCTCTATGCGTCCCTAGCGGGGTGTTTTGTCTATTAAGACGCTTGTCAGCTAGGTGTTCTTCTATGCGTGCATAGAGCGGCCTACCCGTTTCGCCAACGTATTTATCACTACACGCTTTGCAAGAGATTAGGTAGACTGTACCTACGCTCATGCAATCACCGTCTCTGCCGTTAGGACATATTTTACAATCATTCATCATACAGAGACGGTCATATAAGCGGTTGCGAACTAGTTGGCGTTTTAGAGCATTCGGTGGTATTTCAATAATGGCCACCGATTGCTCTAAGCCCGCTCTTTTCAAACATCGTTCTATAGCTGTACTAATCTCATTTGAATAGAACGGGAGGATAAACGGGACTTTCCTTTCAACTAAGTTTTCGTTCGGAGGCGCATTATTTCCTCTAAACCTAAGCCGAGGGGCTACAAATTCGTATTACATTAGAAGTGGCTATTTCCAGCGCCAGTTTCACGGATTCTACTTCCTGCTCCTCCCGGTACATGCATTGGCTGCTGTTCGAAACATGTTTTTACTAACGAATTTTTCGTATGTGAGGGATGAGAAGAGAGATAGTGAACTAGGATATTCTTATTACTTGGCTTTCGGTACCACTTTGTTATGTAGCCGGTCTCGGTTAAGTTTATTTGCACTTTTTATAGTGATTTTGTTGACTTACTACCTTACATCCAGGTGATGCGTTTTGTCATCGTACTTCAGCGTGCATGTTCACAAACTCTATCAGCTGCGAGAGACGATTTTGTAAATGATTAGTTAAAGAGAACGCCTTTAGTAGTTGATTCCATTTACACTGATCGTTTTCAGTCGTAACCTATCGGCTTACTATATACAAAGTGCTTAAAAAAGGCTGTGTAGTTCACTGAAGCGAAATTGGATAGTAAATGTCAAACTTCTCTCCTATCTCAGTCACGTTTCGACGTACACGTCAAATCTTTGTAAACACGTTATCAATTTATTTCTTATCAGCTTAGGTTCATCGCTGTAAAATCAAGCTCAATTAAATTCTCTTACAAGCAATGCCTTTGAACAACTTGAATTTTTGAGCAAGGTTCGCAGAACCACCCTTTCTAAATTCAAAAATGTGTCCAATCTCTGCATGAGTCGAGCCGTTATGAGACCCTTATTTTCACGTAATGATTCTATTTTTCGCTTTAAATAATAGATTTCATGCGAGGAACATCCTGCATACCAATTTGAAATTGAAATTTCTATGACAATTATCACTACATCATTCGTCATTAAAATCTCCGAATACGAATTTGTGGAAGTGCCTTTTTTCTAGACAAATCTTCTATTTAATTATATGATGACACGTTCTACTGCTCTCACCAGCTGTACAAATTGATGATTAAAAAGACAAAGGATAAAACTCGCGGTGTTGACTAATCCCTGAGGGATGTGTCATGCATTCGCCTTCAATTTTTAACTTCGTTTGAGGTGATTGAATGGCCTATCTGGCCTTTACAATGACTCGCGGTGGCCTCCCGCTGTAGCGAGTCGGTGCTGCTTACCCTCCCTGACAAGTCTGAGACTAGTGTGAAACCAACTTAGCGACCACGGAGACATGAATGGCTTAGTGAGCCATGATCGCGAGATCGAACCATCAACCTCGTGTGCAACGCATAACACCTCTAACCACTCCGCCACTTGCGCCCCTCATAAATTGATGAATAGCGATTAATAATGTTGATTTTTTTCTGATACCAGAATCAGGGCAAAAAACTAGGCACGAGTAGTGATAGGATACGTTGCAAAATGTACAGCTGTGAGACTGTTGGACCTACGAAAAACTCGATGTCTTCGACATCTCGTATCGAAACCACCCTTCGTCATTACGTGATTTTCGTCCTGTGGCTGTCGTGTCCGCCTTTCTGTTTTCGTTGTCCAGGGCGATCACAAGAAATCTGGTGAAATCAAAAAGTGAGTTTAATCAACGTTTGAAAGGACTGTTCTGATTTAAAAGTACGAAGCAAGAAGTAATCTCCATGTTGTGCCGTGAACGTGTTCGATTTGCTCTTTTCGAGTAAGGCACGTTGAACACGAAATCTAATAGCCAATCACTCGACTCGCCGTCCGACGTCGTAGACGGGTGCACCGAATGTGTGGGACGCTGAAACAGAAATTGAAGCGGATGAGCTAACTTTATTTCCTGGAGTTTCAGTGTCAGCCTGCTGGAGCCTTACTCAGGTCTTCAGTACACTAGATAGTCGCCTACTCTTAGGGTTAAGTGATTTGACATCTTGCTGATATTGGTACCAAGACGATAAAATAATGTTATGATTTATTCTCGGCTGAGCTCACCGGTAGAAGACGTCAGGCTCCTTTACCGATTGGAAGGCATTGACAGAGAATGAATCATCAACTGTACATCGTAATCAGACACGAAAAACAAATCCTAGCCGCAGAAAGTTGGGAAAATAATTATAGACAATTGATTTCATAAACGATTAATTGCAGAAGAACGTTTTTTTAGGCTTGTTCACCCCCCACCCTCTCCCGTACTACATTGAAGTGTTTTCGACCAATCAAGAGACAATCAGATATACAGAATGTAGTAAAGAAAAGCTTTGAAACTTAGATTTACCCATGATTCATATCATTTGAACTGAAGTGATGGTTTTAGTGATTGGTCAACTGACTCGTTAAGTAGTCAATTAACTCTTCCAAGTTATTATCTACAAGTGAGTAACCAAAATCTCTGTCTCAACACTAATTTACTTTATGATTTAGTTTGAGTGATCCGTAGGCTTTAAATTTAACACTGTAATAATTATATTGAAGGTGTGGGAATAGTAAAATTGTTGGTGATATGGCTCTCCAGTGAGCAAGATGTACCTTGACGCCTTCCTAACGCTCTCTTGCACTCACTGAAAAGGTCTTGATTTAACCATCACCGAAATTAAGGAAAATTTGAATCGATTACGATATTTTGACACACTTAGTGAAAAAACAAAGTCCTCACACAATGGTTGAATCAAAGCGTGAAACGTTCAGAGATGTTCAGATCGAATGCTGAGCTCCTCACCCTGGATATGATGAGAGGTCGTATCGTAATCAGACAAATGATCCAACGGCTTGAAACGTGATTATCTAGTCACACGTTTTATGGGTGGACGATAGAGACAAGCGCTCTAGATTATATTAGTCTTGACATTGTTTATGAGCTAGGAAAATATTTACACATAAATCTTCCTCACAACAAATCGTATTAATGGAAAAGGCAAGTCCTTCTTTAGAGCATATCTGGCAATGGAACAGAAACTTCCTATTCAAAAACGAAGAAAGTGCTACATGGCGCTAGAAAAGTTCAGAGGAAAAAAGTTTTTTTACCTTCAGCTAGCTATGCCAATATAACGAAGCACCTCTTTATCATAGTTCAAGCACGGCGAGCGAGTTGCAAAAAACTGCCGAAGACGAGAACAATAATAAAAAGTGTGCTTGCAGATTGATCCACTAATTTTCACGTTTTGCCATCAGTATGTGGGAGATTGAATATCATAACAATGTAAGTGCCTTGAAACCAAAACTCTCTTTTGAATAAAAGACCAGCAGTTGTAAGCGAGTTAACTACCCGAAAGCAAGCAACATGAGTTATTTGGTGAGCAAATAATTATGCAACACCACGGTCCTCCCTCTTTGAGCGATCCAGCCGGTTAGTCACGAGGGCACGTGGCGCGTCCCCAGGTGGCGAATAGCGGAATAAACGCGAACCAAAAGCGACCGTGTGGTTCCCAGAGACGCAGGTGGATTCAGGGGATGAGCTCCCTGTTTGTGCATCGCCAAAGTGACTCTATTTCTACGAGTCAAGTCGGCCAAAAGCCTGCAATCAAGCTGCTGGGAAGTACATGGTAGGCGGTTAGGAGTCGCCTCCAACAAATAAGCTCCTCCCGCACCTCCGAGATAGACTGGCAAGCTACTCGCGAGTACCCAGTCTCCACGTTTAGAGCCTAGCAAGCTATACCTTGGGTATCACAATGCCAAAAACAGTAACAAATATAGGCCTCACTCCCTGATCTCAAAAGAGCCTCTGGTACGGCAGCGCCATGTAGGACGAGTACAGAGAGGCTGCTAAAATCTCAAGGCCTAATTAGGTTGCCAAGATCGAAAAGGACTAAAATGACGATCTGGCCTACAATGCAAGAACTCTTGCTTACGAAACCGCTGTAGAAGATCTATTGATTCAAGCAAGAAGGATAAGGTACGGACGTCACTGGGCTGGCTGAGACGAGAGGACGCCAACCTTTTCAAGCTGTTTATAACACCGGAGAAGAACTGTTTCTTGGAACATGCGATAGCAGAGGTGTCGGCGACGTTGGCGTCCTCGTCAAATCGAATTCGACTGTGAACATTGATTCGTTTGAATAACTAACAACCCGTATCGGTCGATTACGTTTGAAACAATGAGATCCAATGCCGGCTTTGACCGTTTTCGTTGCTTACACACCTACATCAAACTATGACGAAGACGACGTCGAAGTGTTCTATATGGACCTCGATAAATTCTTCAGAGAAGATCACACGTTCTTCAAGGCCATTGTCGGGGATTTTGATGCAAAAATTGGACCTAGAAGAACGTCTGCAGAACGTCTGAAGAACGTCACATTGGGACCCATGGACTAGAATGGAATAAACAAGGTCAAAGGCTATCTGAGTTTATCGTGACGACCCACACGATCCATGGTAGCTCACAATTCCAAAAGCCTCACTCTAAACGACGGACGTGGAAGTCTCCCAATGGAGAGTACCATAAAGAAATAGATCACATCTTAGTAAATCGAAGGATTTGCCTGACCGATGTTGCTGTTGTTCCTAAGTTCTATACGGGATCAGACCATCTCATACTTAGCGCAACGTTCCGTATTTCCGCGATAAGGAGAGAAAGCCGTTAAATTCAGACAACGAAGTCCCAGAACTAATGAACTGGGATGTGTTCAAATCATTAGTCGTCTCTTGAGAAGATACCGTTGTCGACAGCATCGACGAAGAATACGATCGGCGTTGAATATCTTCACCTTAGCACTATGAGAGCCGAGGGTCCCAGGGTCACGAAGAGACGCTTGTCTCCGCTGACATTGGAGTTGGTACGTCAACGTTGAACCACACGAGCTAGAGGCAACCGAAACCTCACGTCATAACTTGCGAAACGCTGTAGAGAAAGATAATAGAAGACCTCAAAGAGAGACGAGCAGCAGTGATGGCAGAAGCTGCAGAAGCTGGGAAGAGCATTCGCAAAGCCCAGCGAGGCTTCGCCAATTGTAAGACCAAGATGATTGCACTCCATTGCCCTGACAGAATATTTACAGCTTCCAGAAGGGCTATAGAGAAAATCGGAAAAAAAATCATTCGTGAGCTTTTTAAAGATTTCACAACCAAAATATCTGCATTCTACAACAATATCACTACCGACGTAAGAAGAGAGGTTCGACATTGCGATACAGTTTCGCCAAAACTATTCACTGCCACCCGGCAAAACGTCTTGCGAACATTAGAATGGGACCATATGGGAGTGAAAATTGACGGTCGGCAATTAAATCATCTTCGTTTTGCTGATGATGCCATCCTCATAACACCATGCATCAGCCAAGCGGAACGAATGTTGACCGATTTCGACAACCGCTGTGGGAAAGGTCAATCATCAACTAAATTTAACGAAAACGATGTTCTTGAGGAACGGATGGGTATTGAATGCCTCATTTACGCTCAACGGAACGAACATCTCCGAATGCTCCAGTTACGTCTATTTGAATCATGAAATGAACATGATGAGGACTAAGAACATGCGACTCCGTGCCCACCTTTTCGACTCGACGATTATTCCTGCCCTAACGTATGCAGCAGAAGCCTGGTCGTTACGTAGGTAGGATGAAAGATCACTAGGCGATATCGAATGCGCAGTTGAAAGGTCGATGCTAGGAGTATCCCGTATCTCGCAAATGAGAGAAAAGATTCGATGTTCCGACTTACGTCAACGATCGAAAACCAGAGACGCTGTTCTGCACACAAAAATATCGAAAATAAGGTGGGCCGGACAAGTGATGCGGTTCAACGACAACTGTGGACGAGAGTCGATTCCGACTGGGTTCCTCAGGACATCAAGCACTCTACAGGTAATCGACCCACCCCTTGATCCGATTTCTTCACGAAAACTATAGAAGAAGATATGATGGTCATCGAATCCCCAAAGCGAGGATGACCCACTGGGATGCTCTTGCACGCGATAAGGAAAAATGGAAGTGCTGTTGGTACCGCTCGAGTCACTCGAAGATCAACGGGACGACAGGTGATACAGGTTATAATAACAACAAAACTGCTTCCATTCTGCGAAGAAATTAATTTTCATGATCCTGAAAAAGCACAACTGCGCGTTGGAAAGTGACTCTCTCAAGAACGCTATATTGAATTGCAACTACGCAAGCGATCCCGACTTCCATAACGTTGCCAACATCAACAGCATCACTGTTTACAACGGACTCTAAAGCTCCAACTTATCCTCTTCCAACATGCCAAAGTCATGAGTATAATGAGTTATAGCGATGTTTATCTTATCACTTGTCAGAAGTATGCCTTCTTGAACCCATAAGAACAGCAAGAATATTAAAAAGAAATCATTATTGAATGCAACTGAGTTCTGTGAACCAATTGCATGAGATACTTCAGTTAGCTTGATTCTAGAACATCACTTTTTCACTATCAAGTAGACATCTTGTTGAAAATAAGAAACCACTTCACCAAGTTTTTTAAAAATCTAATGACAGTCAAGAAAACTCATTGGAAATCCCATTCTTCATTAGTTGTAACAATGCTTGGTTAAGATTGGTGAGAGTTAGTAGCAATAAACGATGCTGAACGGTGACGTATTTGTGTGAGACTGATCACAAACACTCCGTAGGTGACAAAACGCTTTAATTCAACTGGCGTTGACAGGCTAAGCGTATAGACGAATAAAATAAGCAATCTACCCTACTTTACTTTCAGCGAATCAGCTCAGAGTATCATTGAAGAGCAAATATGAGACTTTTAGGAAGCTAACGCAACAACGACCAAGTTTCGATGCGCATTTTATTTTTGCAATCTTAACGCTCTTATTACCGTAAGTCATCATAGCAAGTCGTGTTACTTCTCCATCACTCAGCCTTTCTGAAACTTAAGCTCGTCACTGTTGGTGTGTAATCTACATGACTAGCGCACTATCCCAGTGGAGACGATTACGTAGACAACAGCAGATGCATGGGAAAAGTCTTTGGAGCAACACCGACATTTATGGTAGGCGCTGGAAAAACCATTGTTCTAAATCTAATGCAATACAGAATTCTACCAAATCATCTGTTTCTCAACATTCGTGGAATTCGATCATTTGCTCGTTTAGCAAAACATAGTTTAGTAAAAGTACGAATCATGCATATCCGTGTCCACAATTGAGACGATTCCATCACCGTAGTATAATAACATAATTACATGGAAAACATTGAAAAAAACACATGATGGACTTTTCAAATTAGAGAAAGCGCCAGTGCATTTCATATTCTAACTCTGTTGCTTGACAGTGAGACTACATAGTCGTTACAATCGTAAGTTTCAATCTATCATAATTTAGAAAAAAGCGAGTGTGGCTCAGTGGTTAGAGGCGCTTTGAGACACATAAGTGAATAAAAGGGATGATCAATCGCTGGTTGGTGGTTCAAAGCTACTCTCAAGGCTCACCATGCCTTATGTCCCGCAGTGAATGCTACCAGACTTGTTCGGAAGATAGCAGCACTAATTTGATACATTAATGGGCCACTATGAGCTACTGCGAAAGTCAGGTATGCACTCGGTCACCTCAAGCGATTTCAGATGAAGACGAATGCATGGCGCATCTCTCACGATTTGATAACGCCGTGGGCCTTATCCAATAGTTTTTACCAACTAAAATCCACTCATGGTGGATAATCTGCTTTAATCTAATGGTCATTGTGATATGGTCTGGTAAGGGCTCTTGTACAGCCCGATACACGTGTTTCGTCCTTACAGATTCGTCAGCCGGGCAAAACCCGTCGTCTTTCGATCGTTTTATAGTCAGTTCTCTCGCGAGCCTTACACTCCTCATAGAGAGTCATCGAAGACAAGAAGACGAACGTTTTACACTCTATGTCAAGTGAAATTTTCACCTACACACGGCTGATACTTTTATCATAATTATACCTTTATTTCGAGCGCTTTGTTTAAACCATTGAAATTTGAGCGTGGTCTAAACAAAGCACTCGAAATAAAGGTATAATTATGATAAAAGTACCAGCCAAAGAGCAATCGAGTGCGCAACACTCTGTGATAGGTGAAAATTTCACTTGACATAGAGCGTAAAAGCGTTCGTCTTCAATGACTCTCTATAAGGAGTGTAAGGCTTCCGAGAGAATTGACTATAAAAAGATCGAAAGACGACGGGTTTTGCCAGGCTGACAAGTCTGTAAGGACGAAACACGTGTATCGGGCTGTACAAGAGCCCTTACCAGACCACATGACAAGTTGGCTCAAATAATAATGAAAGAATCTATTGAAATTTGAGCGTGGTCTAAAACAAAGCACTCGAAATAAAGGTCATTGTGATAGTTAGTCCTCAGAACGGAGGAATGCTCTCTGCTTCATCCAAACTCACATTTCACAATGCGGTTTTCAAATACACTGACTAGATAGATCGCTCCTCATGGGTGATCTATGTTATGTTTTACGTCTCCCGCATTCTTGGGTTTCATATTACTTATCGACGTATTACTGTTGTGATATTGGTTGATAGGACCATTAGAGATCATCGATTAATCGCTGTGTTACGCAATGTGGTGTCGATCTGCTATTGTACATTTTTAATGGGTATCGATGTTTTGTTGTGCAATTATTGTTTATTATAGGTTACTTTTTCTCTCTACATTGATAAATAGTCCGCGTGGGCAGGCATCTATTGCGTGCGCCAACATTGATCACAACAACAACTGAACCGAGCATTCGTTACTCGAGTCACTACAGTGCAATAATCAAACTCATCGCACGCATATAAGGTAGTGAATCATTAGAAAGATCATAAATGTTGTTGTTCTGTCATTTCAACTTCTTATAGATATATGATTAGAACTGGCACAATTGCAAATTGTCTTTATTTTACAATAAACCCAGTGAAGTGGAGTGGTGTGCAAAAACTCTTGCGCCAATTGCGATTCGAACCCATATTTCACCCTATCCGGGAGCGCGTGCTGAACCGTTCCACTGCCAACGCCCGTTTTGACACCACTCTTTCTAACTATCTGTCAAAAGCCAGCCGTCTACGGCCTGGCGTGGGTAGTCGCTATCGACACTGAACCCACTTATGTTGACAGATATTGGTACTGATGATCAATCAGAATTCATTTTATTTGATCGCCTCTTGCGGTGATAAGATGTTACAATATACACAGTGATGTAGAGTGGTGTGCAAAAACATTTGCTTCAGCTGGGATTCGAACCCATATTCCACCCTATGCGGGGGCGCGTGCTGAAAATAGGCGTCGACAGTGGAACGGTCAGCACGAGGTCCCGGATAGGGTGGATTGTGAGTTCAATTTTAGCTGACGCAACTGTTTTTGCACACCACTCCACATCACTTGGTTTATTATAACATCATGCCATCGCAAGAGGAGGGCCAAATGAAATAAATTCTATCTTTTTTTCTTGGAATGCGCTACACGAAATAGCAAAAATGAAGAAAGTTGATTGTTGCAGTTATGTCCGTAATGATGCTTATAACTGATTTAGGAAATACTGTTGAATAACGCAACATACTATAATACTTTATGATTACCGGATTCTGAACATCGCGTTTGTCGCAAAGTACAATCATTCAAACCTTTCTCCTCATATTCGTGATGTCCACATGCAACCTTGGTTTTCTTCTTATCTGTCATCTGAAAATGTTCTTTCTACTTGTAATAGCGTTATGATAAAATCAAATCTGTTTTGAATGACGTCACATATATTGCTTAGTTTATGACCTCACAGCATTTTAATTGAGAATTGGCAAAAGCTCTGGTGAATCCCACTCTTAAATATTTGATAATTCGCATTGAAGTTGAACACAGCCCAGCACCGCATGTTGCCATCCACTTTCCTGGAACACTACTCAACTATAGCTGAATATTACGCTAACCTTTTCAAATGGCTCAGCAATATCTGTACCTTTAGTTCCATGCCACCTATCTACCTGAAAAGTGAAGCACTCTTGCTGCTGTAACCAAATACGGTGAGGTTACTCCTAATTAGATCGATGCCTCCTAAGACAGAATTTTAGTGAGGCGTTCAGGAAAAATGTTCTTTGAGTCTTTTCAAATCCTAGCTTAGTTTACCAGCTTTTTCCTCTGAGATAGTCGTCCTCTCTCCAAAATCAACTAAGAGACTTTCTTCGAATTGGATTCCGACAGATGCTCCGATCGTGCGACATACGACCTTCGTTTTTCTCACGGAAAGCGATGCTGATATTGTTGGTCGCATGCGTCAGAGAAGCCTTTCCCATTGCAACTAGTTTTAGCAATGTCGAAAGCCTTTTCGTCTGATGGGCAATGGTACTTCTACAAAATCAATATAAGAAACAATTCCTCATAAAATCAAAAATTGAATTTTTTATTATGAGAAAGTTTCGTCACCAGCAATTTGGGCTCTTCGCCTGCCTTTTTGAAGTGAAAAAAAAATTAGTTTTGAAAAGCACTTATACGATAGTGATGGTCAATCTGTCAATTAGCAGAAAAGCACAGCCTTCTGGTTTTCTTTCAAAAGTCAAAAAAACATATAAAACAAACCTGCCAAACTTTTGTTTACCTCAGATGGGTCTACTATGAAGAAACGATCAATCATAAAAAAACGCACGGCATAGAGGTTTAAGACACTGAATTATTTGCGAAAAGGCTAGAAATAGAAACAAGAACTGAGCTGATGATTCCTCGGACACGATTAGTTGAAATTTCTAGAAAGAGTCAATGAAACTCTTGGAATTTACTTAGAAAACCGTAATCTAGACGGATAAGTTTCCTCTTAAAGGATAGGAAAGGAAGACAAAATTCACCGCACTTCAGGTGCTTGGATCGGTTGTTTTAGCAGCTTCGTAATTTGACTCAGCAAGAAAGAATTATGAACTATTGATTAGTGACGAGATCGATATCAGTCGGTCATGAAATCATAGATGCTTTAGTCAAATTACCATTTTCGCCCTCAACATATTCGCTTCGACTTTAGTTTTCCGGTTAATAACGAAAGTTTTTGGTGTTGCAGTAGATCAAACAAAGAAATTCTACAGAATTACTCTATACCGAGGTTCTATGCAACAATGTCCATAAAACATTTCAACATTTTTAATCAAATTTGTTGAAGAAAAAGTATTTCGGAAATTCGCAAGCGTGATTGAAATTTAAGTTTCAAGTGTAGGCAACATCCAAATCAACCACTCAGTCAACCACGTTTGGATGCACATGTTCAAAGTGGTACATGTGTTAATATTTTACTACGCATGCACCGAACGTCCTCGTTCTCGTAGTCAAAGTGGGCCGAAAATCAATTCAAATTGTCGTTTTAACACTGATAATTTGATTTCTAGGATAAGATTCCAATATACCCCCACTACATCGTGGAGAGTGAAACACACAGTCAGTGGAATGTTACTTAAGATGTCTTCGAGTTTTTTATTTCATGAACAAAAGATGATTAAATCAATGTGTATGGCCACCCAGATCTAGAGTAAGATTATTTGTTTTGCATTAGTGTCGGGAAATCCTCTGTCTATTTTCCAAGCCCGTTTTTTCGTCGAAATACGAAAACGGGCACCAGTAAATGACGGACCAGATTTTTTTTTGCTTGACTTTCGATACCGCTTTGAGTTGCATGTGCTTACGGACAGGTCGATTGAACGTTCAGGAACGGAAGCGAATTTGCTTTCGTTTTTTTCACATGCAGTTTTTATGTAATATGACTGTACATTTGACAACTCGTTTGTCTATCTTGTCTTCTCTGCAGCAAATGACAAAACAACAATTTATATATCTACAGCTTAGTAGTGGCCGGAAATCGATTGTTCAGGCTTCTATCTTAGCCAAACAATCAAAGCAAATTTTAAGGCCAGCCTATGTTGCTTTACCAGCTCTCTCATCAAATTAGTACCCAAACCATACAAAAATGAAGCATTTTTGGCACTCCAAAAATAGGACCATAACTTGTCGAATCGAAAAGCCATGCATGTTCGTAACTCTCTTGTGCTTCGTGGCCTAGGGAACTCGTGGATGGTTCACATTGCGGAATAACTCGTTATGGTATAAATTCATGTCAAAAAAACTTCATCATGTAAGCGTTGGCGCAATTATTTTGGTTGTTGACATTATAATATAGCATCAAATAATTTCATACTGGATCATTTTAGATTGCTGCATACCAAGAACAGATGCTTAAAGCTAGATTGCTGAGAAATTTAAAAGTTCGCGAATTAGATTTTGAGTTGAAAAAAACATATATGGGAAAAATTAAGGTACCGGTAAAAGTCACCATCATTGCATGGAATTTGAAATATCTGCTCGGAAAACTCTTCGCTAATTTTTCACGATTTTCAAAAATCCAAAAAGAAATCGACAAGGAGAGTTTCTGCTACTCAGGCGTGAACCTTGTACTGTGCAGTCTCAGTACGTGTAATCAACATTCTCCATGAAATTACGAATGTTCCCAACCTTTTCTTAGGTGGGATTCACTTAAACTTATGAAGTCATGCTTGATCTGATTGTCCTCGTGTATTTTGATTCCGTAAGTCGAATGTTATTTATGTCTCGTAAGCCGCTTGCGCTGTCAACGCACTTACAGCTTCATACGATGGGTGCGCATCGGCTCACTCATGACCGTCAAAAGCCTGTTGCACTTTCGTTGCAGATTTGGATCTGTTACGTAAGTGAACTTAATCACGCAACTGCTCTTTTCATGTGAATGGAAGAATGTGTGTTCTGCAATAGTGTTTTAGTTGTTTCATTTCGCTCAACTTTAATTTAGGCTGATTTCACCCCATTATGAAGTGAATACAAGAGGACGAACTTTTTTGATCAAACTGTACTGCATTTTTCAATCTGCCACTGCGTTATACATAAGGTTGTGCTTTGAAAACGGTACATAGACGATCCATTTAAAAGTGAGATTTGGAGATGAATATCAGGAAGATTGGTATAACAAGTTTTGAAAGAGTATTAGTTTCTTTCACGATTACACGGTAGAACAGGAAAACACGTTTGTACTTCACCTCTCAAATTTTCACTCTCGCTCAAAGTGTCGATTTTAAAATAACATGATGAAGCTACAAACTTACTGTGCAGAATGGAAGAAGGGAATGTATATAAAAAATCAACTTTAACGACAGATCTTAGAAGCATCCACGAATGCACCGTTGTGCTAACCTTTCCACGCGATGCTTGTCGAGATCGACGGAATTAATTCAGCAAGTGTAAATTTTGATTACAGATTGAGCATTTAGAAGGCAATAGTACATGAAGACTTATCTTAATGATCTACTTTTCCGGAAATTTTGCGTTGAAAGCTCAACATTGCCATACACAGAACTCTAACAAAAAGCAAAATCAATAAGGCATCCTTTTTTTGAAGAACTGTAAATGAAATAGCAAACACGATGTCCATTTGGCTTTCCAAAAAGCAGAAGGAAATCATTTGCAGTATGGAGAATAGGCGAATATCCATCAATATTGGGAATTCTTCCCTTTCGATTGTTGTAAGACGATTTTTTTTCCTACGAAAAATTAACACTAATTTTCTGTCAAATATAGTTGTATTTGTATGTTGTATCATATTGTATGTATGTATGTATTATGTTTGTATTATTTGTATGTTGTATTTGTATGTTTGTATGTTTGTTGTATTTGTTCACCACTAAATTCTCATAGGTATATAGAAAACATCATAACAATGCGAAATGCATTGAAACACTAATAAATCCGAGTATTAGTAATTAGAGTAGCTATCAGCTCAACTGGGTTTATAAAGCGAAATCACATACTCGACCAAACCTGTCAAAGGTTGGTAGCTGATAGCTAACATTGAGATGTTGAAGAATGAGTGGGTCGGGCAAATGTGCCTCAGTGGCGTAGGGGTAGAGCACGCATCACCGGAAAAGGATGAAACGCGGGTTCGATTCCCGCCTGAGGCCGCGTTTTTGTTCACTTCTCAATTCTCTTAGGTATATAGAAAACATCATAACAATGCAAAATGCATTGAAATACTATCAAATCTGTGTGTCAAATATAGTTTCAAAAATATAAACAGATCTCATCAAATCACATAAGGCGCAGTGTGGCTCGATCAACATCTTACGAAGCGATTCACTTTTCTCACACTTTTTCGTGCAAAGAAGTCAACCATTGTGTTTTCAAATTCAAATTTTAGTTGATGATTCTTTGTGCATCAAAATAATAGGCACCGGTAAGTGGCCGCTGGGCCACCGACTACCTAACATTAAGAGAGATGGTGAGAATTAAGATGCTCAGAAAACGGATCAAAGTTCTTTTCTTTCACTGCATCTTCTTCGTTCAGTTCGCCAGAAAATCACGCTACATTTACATGAAACAGCTTTGCAAATGTCGGCGGAATAATGCAGAACTCGAGCTTCACATTTCAGTGAGAAAATTCCTATCCTAAGTCGGAGCGTTATGAAATTTTCAATGATTACGCTGACTGATGAAAGCAAAGTGCTCACGTGACGCAGAACAATGCGGTTCAACAAGTAAACCAGATTTGGTCCTTTCTCATTGTCTCCACCCATGTTTCGACCCTTCAGAAAAAGCTTATTCTGTGCTCGTTTTGATGTTTAAATAATGATCCGGTAGCCTCACCTGCATCACCTGCCGCCCCGTTGATCGTCGTGTGACCTGAGCGGATACCAGTAGCACCTCCCTATTGTGTGCAAGAGTAGCCCATTGGGTCCTCCTCGCTCTATGAATTCGGTGAACATCGTATCCTTCTTCTAGGCTTTTCGTGAAAAAATCGGACCATAGAGTCGGCGGTCTTCTTGTGAAGTGCCTGATATCCCAAGGAACCCAGTCCTAACGGCGACCGCTTCGCCTGCCAGGTGCGAATCAACACGGTCACGTTGAGGACGAAAATACTCTTCTGTCGATAGACATAGTCAGTTTGGGGGATGACAGGACTTATCTTTCCTTCTAAGATGCAATGTTCCAAGTGAATATCTACAATGCTCCTTACTACCCATAGCCTTATCGAGATTTTTTCTACATATTCTACCATTTGCTGAAGATAAATTCCACATAAACGGCGGTAAGCAGCTAGAATTTTTTGGAAATCTATCACATTTTCAATGAAGCACACCCCCTATCGGCGACCACATCGCCTGCCAAGTGAGATATCAACACGGTCCGCAGCCTGTTGAGGACGAAAAATACTCTTCCGTTGATAGACATAGTCAGTCTATCTCAATAATGACACACTAAGCATCTACAAAAATTTCCTTCACTACCGCTTACGCTAACGGCTCTCGTCCATCGGTTGTCGTTGAAGCGCATCACGTCTCTGATTTTCAATCTTTGACGCAGGTCGCAACTTCGAATCCTTTCTCTCATTTGCTAGATACGGGATACTCCTAGCATCGACCTTTCGACTGTGCGTTCAATAAGGCCAAGTGATCTTTCATCCTGCTTGCGTAGCGAACAGGTTTCCATTGCATACGTTAGGGCCGATTCTTTGTCTACTTCACTATATCCTCGATGCTCCTAAACGCTCTCCAAGCCGCTCGTTTCCTCCTGCTCAACTCTGGAGTTAGGTCGTTCATCATGTTGATTTCACGACTAGATTAAGGTAACTGGGGCATTTAGAGATGTGCTTTTCAAACGAAATCCTATTTTATTTAACCGCTTCTAGCGGTGTTATGATGTTATAATTAGATACCCATTGATGTAGAGCGATGTGCAAAACTTTTGCCTCAGGCGAGACTAGAACCCGCACCTCACTCTTTCCGGGAATGCGTGCTCTATCCGTTACACTATTGACGCGCATTTTTCACATCGCTTTTTTCACGCTACAGCGCATCTATCTGTCACCGGGCCACGCCGTTGACGGCTGGCGGCTGACAGATAGATGCGCTGTAGCGTAAAAAGAGCGATGTGTAAAATGCGCGTCAGCAGTGTAACGGATAGAGCACGCATTCCCGGAAAGAGTCAGGTGCGGGTTCTAGTCCCGCCTGACGCGAAAGTTTTGCACATCGTTCTACATCAATGGATGTGCGTTTCGTTGAGCATGAATGGCGCATTCAAAGCCCATCTCTTCCCTCATGAACAATGTTTTGTTTAGATTCAGTTAAAGGCTAATCTTTCTACAGGCGTTATCGAACTCGGTCAAGATTCGTTTTGCTTAGCTGATGCTTGGTGTTGTGAGGACGAAATCATGAGCAAGCGAAGATGGTGTATTGTCGACCTTTAAATTTACTTGCTTATCGCCCTCTTCTAATGTTCTCATGGCAGTTTGGAGGGTGGCAGAGAATAATATTGGCAAAATTGTATCGCCTTGTCAAACCACTCCCCTTACGTCGATGGGATGATAAAATTGTTATAGAATGGTGATATTTTGCTGGTTAAATCTCTAGCTCACGAAGGATCGTTATGTACTGAGTAGAGACTTCATGGTTGTTGAGACCCTTTATAACCGCTTTTGTGTCCACCAAATTAAAGGCTTTCTTCAAATCGTTGAAGATGAAGCAGAGTGCTAGTTTAAGTTATCGTGATACTTCAGTAAGTCGTGTGACGTGTGGATGTAGTCTGAATCCTTTTCGCAAGGCTGTCCCTCGTACAGTGTTCTGCCAATCCCGTTTAGAATGACTTGAGTAATGAGTTTATAGGCAACCGACAGCAAGCAAATTGGGCGATGATTGCCTATGTCGTGAAGTTCTCCCTTTTTAACAGCGGCGCTATCTTGCAGGTTTTCCATCGAATGGAAACTTTGCATTCTGAAAGGTAGCGAGCAAAGAGCCAAGCCAGGGTGTTGATGAGAACTAGCGGCAGGTTCTTAAGGTGTTCTTGTCCAATTCTGTCTGAACCAGGCGCTGTCCTATTCTTCATCGGCGATATAGCATGTACGAGTTTGGAAGGGAGGGCGGTGGAACGATAGAATTAATTTCTTCTGATCTATATGACGATAGGCAGACTTGGTTAGCGAGGAGATCCGAGTGGTGGTAGCTGATGGCTTTCTCCATTGCCCTTCTAGAAGCTGCAGGTGCCCCGTCGGTGTAGTCATCTTCATCTTGTAACTGATCAAGTTTCACTTAGCTTTGATAATGATTTTCCAGCTTCTGCAGCTTTTGTCATAACTGCTGCTCGTCTCTCTTTGAGGTTTCTTCTATCGCTTCTCTGCAGCGTTTCGCAAGTTAGGACGTAAGGTTTCGGTTGCCTGTAGTTCGTGCGGTTCAGCGTAAACGTATCACCTCGAGTGTCTGCGGAGACAAGCGTCTCTTCGTGACTTTAGGACTCTCGGCTTTCATAGCGCTCACGTAAAAATATTCTACGAGCCGGTCGTTTTTTTTTTGTCGATATTGTCAATATTAGTATTACCCCTAGAGTCGACTAATGATTTGAATACATTTCAGTCCATGGTAGTTCTAGGACTTTGTTGTTTGAAATTAGCTGCTTTCTCTCATTTCCGCGAAAAACGGAACGTTCTGCAAATGGGGCGATGGTCTGATCCGGTGTAGAATTTAGAAACAGCAGCAACATCGGTCAGGCAAAACTTTGAATTTACTGTTTTTATTATGATACTCTCCACTATGAGACTCCCACGTCCGTCGTTGAGAGTGAGGCTTTTGGAATTGTGAATTTCCATTAATGGTTTGCTTCGTCATGATAAACTCAGATCACCTCTCACCCTGCTCATTTCATTCTAGTTCGTAGGTACCAAGGTGACGCTCCTCAGACGTGCTTCTGGGCCCAGTTTTCGTGTTAAGATCTCCAGCAATAATCTTAAAGAATGTATAGTCTTTTACGGAGAATTTTTCGAGGTCTATATAAATGCCGGCATTGATCCATATCGTTTCAACCGCAATGTCAGACAAAGGCTGTTAGTTGCTCAAATGAATCGATGTTCACGGTTAAATTCGGTGTGACGCGGGCGCCAGCGCCATTGACACCTCTGCGATCGCATGTTCCAAGAAGCAGTTCCTCTGCGGTGTCGTAAACAGCGTTACAAAAATGGCTTCTTCTCGTCTGAGCTAGGCCAATGACATCGCACCTTATCCTTCTTGCTTAAACCAATTGATCATCTTCAGCGGGTTTGTGAGCTAGTGGTCGTCGTGTATTATAATCGTGTATTATAGGTACAGATTGTCATTTAAGTCCATTTATTTTGGCAGCAAGGTTCCTCCCTGAGATCTTAGCAGCCTTTCCGTACTCATCCTGCTCGACTCTGCGGTATCAGAGGCTACTTCGGTGT
This sequence comes from Parelaphostrongylus tenuis, assembly GCA_019055375.1. NCBI lineage: Eukaryota > Metazoa > Nematoda > Chromadorea > Rhabditida > Metastrongylidae > Parelaphostrongylus > Parelaphostrongylus tenuis. The sequence goes on along the minus strand of JAHQIW010003969.1, from coordinate 8,077 downwards.
CAGGGAATGAGGCCCATATTCATTGCTGTTTTTAGCAATATGATACCCATGGAACAGTTTGCTTGACTCTAAATGTGGGGCTCAGTGCAAACAAGTACCTTGCCAGTCTCTCTCGGAGGAGCGGAATAAGCTTATTTTCTGAAGGCGACTCCTAAACGCCTCCCATGTAGTTCTCAGCCGCCTGTTTGTAGGCTTAGGCCGACTTGACTGTTAGAAATAGTGTTTTGTAGGCGCGGATATTATCAACTCAATACTTCGCCTTGGCGATGCTCAGAGTCTGCAGCGATTTAGCTTACTAATTTGCGTAAGCACAAAAAATGAATAATAGCTTTCGGTAAAATAACTCTATAAGAGCGTTCTAAAAGGCTGAAGAAATTTATTACCAGCAGACCTATTGGTATTTGTTATAGTGTTATGTTACTATTGGTGTTATAGTGAAACCAAAGTGAAGTCAGCGGTGTTTCACAAATCTTTTTTCCTTTTTACTTCATTCAAAATTGGTGTGGGTAAATTAAAGAAAGGGTATTTCATTTCGGCATGCCGACACAAAGCTTAGAACAATCAATAATGAACGGGAAAAAAAGATAGAGCAATAATCTGGCGGTATCGAGAGATGATTACTCGAGATTCGTTCAACGGTTGAGTGCCACCGAACCCATAGGAGTGTCTGGCCCCACCCCCTCGCTCCGCCCCACCAATCACGTCTTTTGTGTTTTCACTATAATATGCTCGAATCTTGGCACACCAAATCAGACAATATTTCGTATAGTAATACCGTAACATAAGCGATCAATCTATATAATTTGCTCATCGCCATTTATTTTGCAGTCTGCAATTTCTAACAATAGTTTCCAACAATCTGCAACTTATGACAACATATCATATTTACATATAACATAAGAAACCAAAAAGAATAGTGCATTCCAAATAACACGATAATACAATTATTCAAATCAAGTGCAATAAATGCTCATAAGATGTCGATTTTAATTACAAGCAGCACCTATGTAATGGCGCTGGTCTTACAGATATGTGCGGGATAACAACACAAAAGTCATTGAAGGCGAATTGTCTCTTAAATGACTAACATAAACCCCCTCCTATAACTCATTGAATGTGATTCGTTCCTTGTTGACGCAGCACGTTCTATGAGCTTCCAGCAGCAGTATGTTATAAGTGAAATGAAAGAGGATACGCGCGTACTTGAGGAAGGGAATTGTAGATTATGAAGCTAAGAACCAGCAAATTGCATTCAACATTTTTAGTTCTTTTATGGAATGGAGAGTAGACAGCCATCTGGTACGTGAGGTTCATAAACTTCTTAATCTTGTTGTATACGATAAGACAACTGATGGGAGTAGTAAATGTCATCTGCAAAGCTGTGAACAGGCCGTGAAGAGATGTATGCATCGACGAGTTGGTAGTACGATTCAGAGGAGGAACCTAGCTTCGCCAGTACGCTCCTAGCAAAAGGAACAGCTTCAGTATAGAGGCATTCAAAATTTGTGGTGGAAGAGAATACACTTATAAGACAATGATCTGCACAGGTGCAGATACAATTCCCAAATCCGGCGAGCCTTTATCGAAACGACTAATTATGGATTTAATGGAGGGCCTGCTAGATCAAGGAAGACACCTTTACGCCGACAACTTGTACATCAGTGTTTCCCTAGCGGAAAAACCGTTGTAGAAGAATGCATACCTTACCGGAAACTGCAAGAGGAGACTTAAAGGTAGGCTAGAGTTTTCATGCAGGAGAAACTGCGTAAAGCAAGTGTAAAGCCGTGCGAAATCGAAATGCTCAGACGGTTTGACAAGGGAGAAGTGCAGATTCTCTCGCAATCATACGGCTCCGACGTAAATTCGGACACGAAGAAGTCAGCTTGGTATTCTGCAGTGCCCTTCTTTGGGCACGTGCATATCCTCCCGTTTTAATTTCATGTATAACATACGCTGCTGAACGCTCATAGATAGTACTGCGCCAACAAAGAACGAATCACTTTCAATGACTTTAGAGAGACGGTTTATGTCATTACTCTGGTGACAATTCTCCTCTAACGACGACTAGCGGCGCTCTCGAAAAGATTTCACACGAGAACTGCCGCCGATGTGAGCGCTATAATGTTGTCGGCTAAAGAAGGCTTCCTTTATGCTCAAAATCATTGAAACAAAAAATTAAATGTGTCCTATCTGGAACGCATTTCTGCCCAAAGTGTTAAGATTCCGCACATTTCTGCAATCCCAGCGATGCTACGTAGTTGCTGTCATAATGGCAAGATAATCATAGTCAAGAGGCATACGATAATCAAGAGGCATATGTTTCATATGTATTCACTGTATTTGAACTGCACTGATTGTATTACCGTATTATTTGAAGTGAACTATTGTTTCTGCTTTCCTGTGTTATATGTAAAGATAATATAATTTCATATATTGCAGATTGTTGGAAACTATTGTTATAAATTGCAGATTGTTGAACAAATGGTGATAAACAATGTGTATAAATTGATCTCTTGTGTTACGGTATCACTATATGGAATATAGTGTGATTTGGTGTGCCAAAGATTCGAGTATATTATAGTGAAAGCAGAAAGGGCAGGAGTGATTGGTGGGTATGGGGCGAGCGGCGGAGTCAGACACGCTTATAGGTCCGAGGTACTCAACCAGTTAGCAGTCCATGAGTTTTTTGCCAAAACGCTACTGCAGCCTTGAGCACTCTCACTACTAGGCCAGTCATTCCAAAAGACAGCATTTTCCTCAGTGATATAACAAAAGAATTCTTGGAAGAATCACGAGCTTAGAGAAAAACTCTGCTCGATGGCTTGAGAGCATACCTGACTAGTATGAAACACTCTCACCGTCAAACCTTATGGTGATTGTCAGTCTTCAGAAGACTGAAAGCAAGTTTTTTTTTGTAACTCAGAATTTCTGCACTAGGGCGATCACTACAAAGATCAACGGTGCTGTAGCGAGCACCACTGTATCCTTTTAGATGAGATCTATCGGTGCTTTCATACTTACGAGTTTTGACAAAAATAGTAGAGTGAGACGTCGCGTAGGCTGGAGGAAATTATAATTTTGTCTCCAAACAATGGGAAATCCTTTTTTTGATTGGTAGAAATCTCAAACTCAATCATCTTGAATTGCTATTGAAATTTATCACTGATTGAAACGTTAATGCTTCAATGGAGTAAAAGATTTTTTTAATGACGTTAAGCAATGTCGAAACTTTTCGTCAGGTGGAAGTAAAACCAGCACCTCACCCTTTGCAGAGGCGCGTGCTCTAACCCCTTGCACTACCGACGTCTGTTTTGCCGCCACTCTTTCACGATTTGTAAGTGTTTCGTTGAGAATGTGTCAAGCGCATGTTAGCGTACCGCAACATCGAGGAGAAAGCAGTGATAGTGTCGATTTCTCTTCGAACGATTTTCAAATTGAACATTGCACTTTTACACCATCTAACAGAATTCCACTGTGATGAGCTTTGTTGAGTGCGGAATGGTTAGCGATGAAGTCTATTGGTAGGCAAAGTGCTTATCCGCTTCCCTCTAACAACATGATCTTGCATCACGTGGAATCGCTTAAAACGTCCATCACCAAAATTGCAAAATAACTCAACTCAACCAGCATTTTATGTCATTCAAAGAAAGAGAGAATTTTGAGTAGCAGTAGAAACATCGAGCAAAATGTTTAAACACACTTCGCACAATGAGTGCAAGGAATTAAGTGCTTGGAATCTATAATCCTCACAGTAAGATGAAAAACTGAATAAATTATCACCATTGTGGGCAGATAAAGATGAAACTGTACAAACGCTGGAACGTCAATTTGTCACTCTCTCAATATGCAGCGATGTGTGGCAAGGACAATAAAGGCACATTTGTGTTTACATTTTAGTTGATGAACACGAGAAAAAGCTTGGCGCAAAATCTTCTCTGAGTGGAAATCTCATCAGATTATATGTTTATCCCTAAAAGTAAGGAGTCCTACCGTGATCGTTAGATAACTGTGGATCTTTTTGTGCTGCTGTATCTTACTATGAAGCATATCTTACTATGAAGCACGACTTTTTTGAAATAGGCTCACTTCAACTACAAAATAAAATGGATAAGGAAGGTACAAGAAGCTTAAAGAATGTTGTTGAGCGTTGCTGTTCTTGCTTCTGACTTTCATGTCAGCAGACAGTCGGTGCTATCAACTAGATGTGCGACACTCATCAGCTTGTGCAGCTGGAGAGAGCAAATCGGACGCGTTCTACAACAAATTGAATAAAAACGTTCGATAAAAAACTTATTCAAAAATTCCCTGTTGGGAATTTCAATGTCAAATCGAAGACTGCCAGAGATAATGAATGAGAATTCGAATTCGGAATGAGAAAACAAAAGAAAGCGAAGATCATCGCATATTATTTCCAACTGCATCATGTATCTTTTATGAAAACGAAATCTTTGAGATGATAGAAATTCCTTAATGGACATGAGAAATTCTTAATCTGTGGATCATGTTAAAGTTTCCAAGATTGCTTGTGAAAAGGAGTTGCTCGAAAAAAGTAAACTGAAGTTTGATACTACTGCCACACTTCTTACACCACGATTTGAGGACATATGTGCAAACATTGCCAGTTAAATATAAGATTTGGTAATTATATGTTAGACGGCTACGAATGGAGAGCCGATTTCCATCGTTGCACAGGAACTTTTCATAGAAGTTTTAGAAAACATTCGAAAGCCTCAATATTTGGCTAGGGTCACACGTGGCCGTTTAGAGAAGCACTTTTTTAGAATGTTGTAAAATCCAAAATAAAGTTATGTTTCACACGACCCGTGTTCTTTTTTTTCTCTCTTATATTTAGCTAAACAAAATCCGTTCTTCAAAGTGTTAGCACTGATCGGTAGCACAACATCCAAGGAATTTAGAAATACATCTGCTTTTTAGGAAAGCCTTTCTGGTAGCGCTGCAGGAGAAGGGAAAAGTTTGCGCTTTACACCTGGCCGAAGAGAGTTCTTTGTTTAACTATTAGTAATCATACGATAACGTAAGTTTCAATGATTCCAAGGATGTGGTTATATTTGAGAACATAGCTAGCAAGGAGAATGAGACTGATTTATACTTTTTGGCGAGCTTATTCACTGGCTAGTTCATGGGTCGGAGGCGAGGCACATTGATCGATAGCTTGGTAGTTTATATATGTGTAATTAGATATGTCGCAACCAGAAATTTTTGATACTTAATTGTTAAGCGGCGAGAAATTCTCGAGCCGATCTTATTTGCTTAACAAAAATCTTTCACAAGAGTGTTGGTAGTTATGAATAATGAATATCTTCTTCTGTTTAGCCGCTCCGAGGTGTTACTGATATCATTTATTGAATATCAGCGAAGCATATAACAATACAGTTAATAATGATGCATGAATATTACAACATTCGTGGTGGCTTACGTTTCGGCAAGGTTTGCCATCTTCAGAGCCTGGAAAGGTCAAATTGATTCGCAAATTATTTATTCAAAAGCCTTCATAACCCTAGCAGTAAACGTAAGAGATAAATTTTTGGGTCGCATAGGAAAAACTTCATTTCAAAAACACTCACCGCTTAGATGTTTTAGGTCTCCCGATTAATCATTGAGACCTGTCAATCGGAGTCTGTGCTAATGTGAGACTGTGCCTGGCTCAGGCCGGGAATATTAGCCTGAGGTATGGTGCTAGGTCACGCGTTATTACGAGGCATTCCTCTTTGCGGTTCATTTTTGGGCCCTTGCTTTGTATCCAAAAGGCTTCCAAAGTTTTACGCCTAGATGTTTTCGATTCCTGTGCAAGGACCGTGAATTTAACGTCAAAATCTGCTCCTTTATGCATCTGTTCCTTATGTCTGCCTAGTGGGGTTTTTGGGTCGGAGTTTCGTTTCCCGGCTAGGTGCTCTTCTACGCGGATGCGGAGTGGTCTATCCGTTTAGCCAATATATTCATCCCCGCATGCCTCGCAGGAGATTAGGTAAATTGTACCCGACCTCATGCAGTCGGCGTCTCTGCCGTTTGGGCAAACTTTGCAGTCGTTGGTTTCGCAGAGACGATCCTACAGTCGGTTGCGGAATAATTGGCGTTTTAGTGTTTCTGGTGGCATCTCGACAACTGCTACCGAATTATCTAAACCTGCTCTATTCAAGCAGCGTTTAATGGCTGCACTTACTTCGTTGGAAATAAAAGGCAGGATGAATGGAACTTTATCCTCGCTAGACCTTCCGTATAGGGGTGTCGAATTTCTTCTAAATTGAACCTAAGAAGCTCCTATCGTGTTGTAGCCATTAGAAATGGCTATTCTTCGCGCCAAGCTCATGGACTCTACCTTGTGTTCTTTTCCTATGCACACATTAGCAGCTGTTCAAAACATGTTTTTTATAAGTGCGCATTTTGTATGCGAGGGATGAGCAGATAGGAAATAAACCAGGATGTTTTTGTCGCTTGGTTTGCGATACCACTTTGTGTAGTAGGAGTTTTTAGAGAGCTTAACTTGAACGTTTTAAGAATGGAAGCCAGTTTGCCTTAGGTTTTTCACGGGTAGACGTTATGCTTTCTGACTGACTATTCAAGAAATCAAAACATTTGTCCATCTCCTCTTGCGTTGAGCAGACGACAATACAATCATCTATATACCTACAGTAGAGTATCCGCCGGAGATCGAAGATTGGTGCCTCTATTTTAGACATAAAAGCAATAGCAAGGGCAGAGCTAATCGTTGTCCCATTGCCAGCCCTCTGATCTGCGCAAAATAATTCCCAGACCATCTAAAAAATGAGCAGCTTAGCCACTCTTTTAAGAGAGCCATTACCTGCCGAATGGAAAAGCCATACATGTTCGTAGTTCTTTCGTGCTCCGTTAGAAGCTCGCATATGGCTTGAATTGCGGACTCATTCGACACGTTTGTATAAATAGCGGTTACGTCGAACGATTCTATTAAGTACGCGTTGTTGGGAAACGCGTTACTTAGACGACCCAAGAACATTTGGGTATTGGTAAGATGGGCTGGAATGCGTTTTAGTAGTTGGACTAGTAGTAAGTTTAAAAATCACGTTGTTCTATCCGTTGGCCCTTCTACACAACTGATGATGGGTCTAACTTTGAATTTTGATGGATCAGTAGACGTAAGATCATCAGTGCATACCAACTTATAAGTCTTAATAAGTAAGTAAAAGACGAGGCATGATGGTGGAATAAGTTTTAGTTGAGATATAACGGAAGATTTTAAACCAGGCGAACTTGCTATTTTTACCCAATCACTATTCAATTTTCGGTATTGTTTTTGAAATTCCTAATTGGATGATGGACGATAGAGTGTAGTGTCCTCTGGTGTTTTTTCGTTATCTCAACATCCAACTGATGGGGAATTACCACAAGCTCTCCTCCCTTATCATAACTGGTAGTCGAATGGTTTTGGACTTTATTAGCTCCCATACCTGTCGCATAGCGGTTTTCTGCGTTGATGTTAGGTTGGAGCTAAACCTTTTCGCGCGATAGTGATTAAGAATTTTAAGAGTTTCGTCCGAAAATATGCGAAAATTGATATCCACTTCATTATTAGGGCCTTGCTGCCTAAAGAACGCTCGAGGAAAAGGCGGTGTTGTAATGCCCCTACATTTTCCTGTTGTTCGTGCCTGTTGGGTGGTTCTAGTCTAGCTTTATAGCGGAGCCGATCTTGAAGGTCTTGCAAATTGCACGCGATATTATACAGGGCTTCCTTATAAATGGATTGCGCTGGTGAGAGACTTGGGCCCATTTCTAAGAGCGAGCGCGCACTATCGCGAAGAGTCATGCCGCCTAACACGGTGACCCTTGAGGTTTCCGGCACATTATTAATGTTAGTTAGACTCTTAGGGCTTTCGTTAACGGTGTTATAGTGTTTTCTTAAAGTTTCCCTATGCGAATTGCTTAAAAGTTTTTCAAAGTTTCAAATTTTGATTTGCGAATCTATTAGGTCAAATGCTAAAGTGACCTTTTGAAGAAAATTTGAAAAACTTTTAAACAAAACGTTATTGAGCAGCATATTTGACTCTATTTATTCCAGACTGCAGATGACAACTTCTCTGCC